>JANBQA010000757.1:0-10445 GCA_027576955.1 Dimargaris xerosporica
GTTAAACGCGATGGGGTTTTCCCCCGCAAAGACGTTGGCGCTGAGCTCGCCCATGGTGTGCTCAACCCGTATCGCCGACCACTAGAGGGGAGCGCGTTGGTCGAGTGCCTGTGGAAAAAAAAGGAACAGGTGCGCGAGTTGTAGCTTCGCCGAATGCCACAGCACTTGCTGAACGGGGTACAAACGCCGTTGGACGAGCGCGACCGGTAAGACGGGTGATAACGGAGCAATGGAAAGCTTCTCAAAGCGCTAGTCACAAGAGTTTAGCTGGGAGCAAAGCCCCAGGTGAACAAATGACCTGGGAATGCAATGCGCCGCTCCAGGTAACCGACGCTAGCACGGCTCAAGGCGTATCCGCGTGCGTACACACACACGTCGAAAAAGTAAACCAGGGGCACGGTGTAAGCACCTGGCCACAGTGGCGACGGGTGAAAATACGGGTATAGGAGGAGGATACTGAGAAATTTGGTAACTGCTAGAGTGATAGCGCAGTTGCTGCACTTTACAAGGCAATGAAACCGACAGGGGCTGTTACACCAATCGATGGCGAACAAGGGTCACAACCAAGGCTATCTTCAACAGCAACTCGGTCACACTTTTTTCAGTGTGCAACGCAGCAAGGAGAGGGCCACGCTGACGGTGCAGAGAGTGTGTGTGTAGGTGTATGTTTGACAAGCCGCAATCACTGAAACCTTTCCCCTGGGCGACAAGGCGCATGTGCGTGCGTGCAAGTACGCTATCGAAAAATATAGCACTCGTCAAATCGATAAAAAAGGCGGTTGTACTTATGAAACACACCCACATACGCTGACGACAACGGTCAGCTAAAAAGGTGGCCCAGGAAAAGGAGATTGCTTGCAGTGAGCTGCGCGCGTTGATGAGCGCAGCAAAGCGGAGACGACGGCCAGGCGTTGAGTCAAGCAAAAGGCGTACAACTCATATCCCAAGCACAACAGTATGCAAACAAGCAATTATTGAGGAGGGGAAAAAAGAAGCGTAGAAAAAAACGGAACCAGAACAGCCACGGAGGGTGGGCGGGAGGGACTTGACCAGGACACGAAGAGCAGGCAAGGCGAGAGGGCGCATCCATGCATATATATGGCACGCCTGCGACGCAAATCGGTCCGAGGGCCATACAGAGCTCATGGAGCCACTTGGCGTCAACCAGACACTGGCACGATGAGCGCCTGGTTGCTGAACCAATGCCATGGGATCTGAACACCCCGCCAGGGTGCAGCGCTTGACGGTGGTTGGTCCAAAAGGGCCCAGCGCCCTTTTCCCCTCTCTTTTTTTCGTGGTTTCATCCAAGGGTACAATGATGGGCGACGACGGCCAGCGCGCCCTGTCAGTTGAGCCGCGCTTCGCAAGCCGCCCAAACTCTAGAAAAAATGGCCGCAACGCCCACTGTTAACTACGCATGTCACATCGCCAGTTATGACTTCGTTGCGACCACCCACCCCCAAAAAAGGCTTCTGCTCTACTTTGCGCTCAGCACCTTTCAGCGATACCCTATGCAAGCAGCGACCTTATTTAGAAGAAAAGTGTGGGTTGGCCCAGAGGCCACTAGTGGTGAGGAAATCAAAGAGGATGCGTTGCGGCGAGCGTGTCTGGTTGGGTCAGCTGTCAACAGCATCAGGTGCCGCAAAATTTAGTGTTGATCATCTCATGCTCAAACAGTGGTTGTATAACGGTGAACATTGCATCGGTGGGAGCAGCACCGTCCACCGACTTGAGCCCAACACCTTTCCCGTTGCTCTGGCCCACCTGTTTTAGGATTTTCTTTGGGCACACTGACGATTGCAACCACGACCACCTCTCCCCTCAAATACATTTATTTCCGCCTGGGCCGCCAAGTAGCATATCGCCGCCAGCCAGTCCCAGTCGCGTTGGCCAGCACCAAGAGAGTATTCGATACCGTGAGGATTGGTTCCTCAAGCCCACGCAGGATCAGTCCGCTTTTGCCAACTGGCTCACCTTTGCCAACCCTGCCCAGCGCGTCCAAGCATCTATCGCCGATTGCCCTTGCTGCCCCACTGTCGCTGTGCGTTTGAAAATGGATTGGCAAGTGAGTGCACCCAATAGACGCTGAGCACCTCACCGTTGCTGTGAGCGAACAAAAAACATATTTATAAAGCAAACTACAGGGGGTCGCGATATCCATGCAAAAAGTCCAACCGAGAATCGGTGCTTCTTTTTTTGTCACTGGACTGTAAAGCATATCTATCGTTTGACTCAGTGGTCTGCAGGCGTCGTGCATTTGTTCATTTTTATTTTCCCTTAGATCCTAAACAGCGACATGTTACCGGACCTTGGTGGCGTCTCTACTCTCACTCGCTCCCGGCAGGATGCAGAGCGGATGGATAGGGGCACACCGTACTCGTGACCACCTTCCGCCGCGCTGGTTACTCCTTAACGTGCCAACCCCATAGCTCTCCACAGAGAATAATCAAAGAGCACATTCGCTGGACCGCACCACCACCTGCCCAACAAGCATCGCAAGCCATTTGGTATTCCTCCCCCCCCTCTTCTCTCCTCTCATTGCTTCTACCCGCTGCTCTGAGGCGTGTAACGACTGTTTTATACTGAGCACCTTGGCTACCGTGCATTCCAATGCAACATTTTAATAAACCTAGGCCTAGTTGGCTGGGGCTCAATTGGTCAATCACTGACGTCAGGTCTATCCTTGGTGATGGCGAAATGTCTTTGGCCATGTGCCAATTGCACAGCTGCCACCAGCGTCATTTGCTCCATGGTTATTAGCGTGGGCTTGACCGCCCCTTCCCTTTGCCTGATAGCTACAAAGTGCTCAGATGGTAACGAGATGAACACGATTACTAATTAGGCCAGCTGGATATTTGCTGTTAGGGTGAAGACGTGTTATTGGTGTCATTGAAGGTACAGCTCAACTAAACTAAACTCGTGAAGAAAATGGACAGAAGCACTGGCATCACTGCAGTGGCCAGGACTTTAGTTACCGGCTTACTAGTTTCTAAGTGCACCGATTCGCTTACCTCATAGCGATGTTTCCTAATAATGGCGGCGCCATCGCCTGGTCACATTGGCTTTGCTTGGTGTGGCCGCGCCAACCACACGGAGAGAAGGAGAAGGTTGCTCGTGGCCCAACACATCTAATGCGTGGACGCTGGTCATGGTACGCCCAATTCGCCGACGAGCAGGATCTGCCAGTTCCATGCATGGCAGCACCGCCATCAAGCAATGTGAGTGATATAGCGTCATCTTTTCTCCGGGCCAATTTTTTTGTGGTCCTTGGTTTGTTTGTGAGTATGGCCAGCTACACCAGGAGGTGTAATTGTTGCCGGTCATGAGCCTGCTTCTCCGTGTCTAATCCTAGTTTAAATTACACTAATGCGGCGGCGTTTTGGAAATACTCTGCAAGTTTCTTCCGGCTTGGCGGTCGCAAAGTTACAGATGCACCTTGGTATGCATTAATAGTGATCCTTGGCCAAGAATCAGGTCGGTTAGAGTCACGCATGCAGCTGTAAACCATTGCACCCGCACCTTGTTTATGATATTGGCCATTGGCGCTGGTAAATGTATGGCTCTCAATGCGACAGTTTCCGACCTTGCAAACTAGTCTACGTGACTCCTTGAGAGGAAGGCATCAGTTTACAGAACCCTAGGCAGCCATATCCAATGCCTATTTTAAGGTGAACACCCGCGTGCACGCCTCGTATTTGCCTAATATTGAGTGATTAAGGCTATGCCGAGAAATTGGCAATGACGTTGGGTTTGTTATGAGCACGAGGAGAGAAATAGAGCAACCAAAACCTCATTTTAATGACATTTTTTCCGGTATTTGCGTTAGTCAAGGATAAACAGAGCCATACAAACGATCTTACCTGAAACAGACGAATCCAGCAACAGCGACAGCAGTATACTTAAGCCCTGGGGTGTGTGACCCAGTGCTAGCAACCACTAGAGTGGTACTCTATTGCTGCTAGTTAGCACATGTCAACTAGGCAGAGTCGGCCTACATTCTTATTTTTGAGAGAGTCCAGAAAAAAACTGATTTGGTGGGCCGGTGATTCAGTAAAGGGAAAGGGGCAGCCGCGAATCTGTGCAAAGCAGTAAACGTGCGAGTACCGCTTCTCCTTGCGGACCAGTTGACAGCTGGGTATTACAATTGCACATTTTTTTACTTTTCTTCCTCCAGGCTCATTAGAATGGGGACAACAGGGGTGCATTTGCCCCTTTACACCACCAATTTTAGAACCCATGCTTAAAGACCGGCCACATGGTCGAATACCCTGCCAGGGGCGCCATTTAGCCCTAAATCTAACCCTGGTTCATTCGAAAAGTTGGTCATCTCCATTGTTGAAGGCAAAACTCCTGGCATCATTCAGCCAAGCAGTCCGTACGACGACAAAACAGCGCAGAGCGTTGTCAGACAGCATGATAAGCCCTTTGCCAGATGCTATCGCTGGCTGTGCCGACCAAGTAACAGAGAACGCCAAGGGGCAATTGACAGATGACAGATGCACCCATTTGTGAATATGATGGTGGTGGTAGTGGGACAGAGAATCAATCCAGCTGTCTGTCAACACTTTAATCCCTTATCCTTTTGTGCGTGACCTAGTTCTATATACTAGACCCTGTAGCGTGTCTCTCCCATTGCCTGACTGATAATCGCAGGCACCTTAGGAAAGTCGCCTCTGATGACGGCAGTGGCGTCTGCTGTCATCCTCTCATGGTCCACTCACGGTTGGTGAGTGGCATCATTTATTCCCATACCCATACCTCGTCCTGCGAATAAAGGTGAAGGAGAAAAAGAGACAATGAAGGTGGTGCTTGTCTCAGCTGTTCCATTCAATGGCCATAGATGTGGGCTATTGGCCGGTATAAAGTTTATTACCGCGTGGAGCAATCTAAAACGATAAAGCAGCTGCCACCTGTTGCCAGCCTCTGCACTCTGTATCTTGCGAGCTCAGCTAAATGGTTTAGTGATTAAAGAAAGTTAATACTCCCCACTCACCCCTCTCGAGTGGTTTAGTGCTTAGGGGTGCGATTTCTGGGTATACATGATCATGGCTGATGCGCGCTGTCGAGTACTGTTACTAAACGACCAGCTGCCATGCTTTTGTTCCTCTAGCTGAATGCTGTGGCGCAGTCACCAGGAAATGGCAGTGAAATAGCATCGCAATTAGCTAGTTCTACAATGACACGAAACCGGCAGTCAGCCATGAAGTACTGCTTGTTGTTTTTTTTAAAAAAAGTTACACTTGTGAACATTCTCAATGTTCAAGGATTTAAGCTATGTGCACTGCGTGGTATAACAATATCACACAATCGCTGCGGAGCTGCATTAGTAGGTATGTTGAGAGTACTATCTGGGGTCATTGATGGATGGCTGAGTAGATGATATCAGATTTGTCAACCGGTCTTCCCCACATTGCATTTCAAATATGAGAAATACACACGTGCATGTAAACGCTGACTATAGACAACAGACATGAAAGTCAGTCACTAGCGGAGACTAGTTCAATGCCAATCTTAATACTTGGCGCCAATTATCGTTACTTGGTCGATAGATTACGTTTACTATAGTTTCCAGGTGCCAAATAAATAAATACTCTAGTCATTAGAGTCTGCAAAACGCCTGCGCATCCGACAATCACGTCAAAGTGAGCATCCAGCTCTATTGCTGCGTGCAAATAAGCAATGCCATTCACGAAAATGCGGGCGAGACTAAGCAAAAGGTAAATATATGTATATATGGTTGTGGGTATCAAACCTTGAACGCCTGAGCTGCCGAGGCAAGCATCGGCAGCAAATAAAAAACGAGAGAAAAGAAAAAAGATAGTAATCGATTGTACTAGTACACGGTGCGCCGGTATCAAAAAAAGCGCGCAAAATTATATCGATCAACTAGCAATAAACGACGTAGGCATGAGGACCACCCAACACCAGCTCGGTGGATTAGGCGTCCAGGGTCATTCGAACGGGCGGGTAATCATCATAGTCGACTTTTTCGTCCCTTTGACCAGCAAGATGCGGTTTGAGGCCCTTGTCAAAGTTGCGGTAGCAGATGATGGACTGGAAGAACGTCACAGCGGTGGTAAGCAATGACACGACGGTAAAGAAAGTCAGGAATTTTTCGGTGTTCTTGTACCGGTCTGCCTGAGACACGTCGTAAATACGGACAATGCGGTAGATAAAGTAAGCCATGCACGCCAAAAGGCCGATCATAAACAAGATCATAACGGGCTTGTTCTCATAGCGGACCGCAAAGATGGCCAAGACTAGGACAAGAAGGGTGACTGGCACGGCGGCAACGGTCAGCCACAACTCGACTTTGCTGGACAAAAGTACCAAGATAATGAACTGCGCAGCGAACCCCAGGAAGAAGTAAATGTCCAGCTTGATCAGCAACACGAAGATGTGGTACGCCCGGTACATTCCTGCGCATGTGCACAACCAAAAAAACAGTTGCCACCACCAATAAACAATACGCGTCGTTAGTTATCCAAGTCTATAGTGGTTAGGGTAAGAGGCATGGCCCTGAAAAGCTAAAGCGGGAAATATGGTTCCTTTTCTCCAAAAAACATAAAGTGAGGTGGAACCTAAAAGTGGGATAATGGGCACAGCATCTTATAGCCGCTCATATGCAACATTCCAAACCCATACGCGGCAAGCCAGTGGCATGCAGGCACCTGTGCATAGATGAACGCAATGCGCCTGGATATCTTGAAAATAAAACCAAGCTTCAAAATACTTACGTCGAATCCCAGCGCTGGCCCCAATCTTCTTGAACACATCCCACCCGAAATCGCGTTGCAGCTGGAAGCCGAGCCAGCCAAAGGTAAGCAAGCATGCGCCCACGATGCATGGGATGACGATCAGGTACGGTCGCATGTTGTCCTTCATCTCCTCAAAGAACTGGTCGTAGCTTGGCCGCTCGTTGTTGAGGTCGGCGCCGTTGCTTTGGAGGTTGCTGATCTGGAAATATTGGAAGACGCTGTAGCTAAAGATGCACGCGTCAAAGATGACGAAGCCAATCAGTTGGATGCTGTTGCGGTGCTTGACCGTGTCCCACACCATCTCCAGGAGAAACAGCTGGGCGAGCACAAACAGGATCAAGTAGATGGGAATACCCTTGTCGGCGTTTTTGCTATCAAACGGGTCTTCAACGGTGGAGAAAAAGTAGTACGCGACCATGGCCTCCATCACCACCACCACAATGGTTTGCACAATGGCAACAATTATGGTGGCGAGGATATATTTGGAAGTAATGACCCGGTTTCGCTGCAGGTGGCAATTGGAGGTTTAACGCGAGCGAACGAACGCGCGTGCGTGCGCATGAATGAGCAACAATACGCCACCACCATCCATTGCCGTCATTTTGTTTCCATTGTATTAGCACCCATGGCAGACGAGTTAGTGACGCGCAGGTGGAGAATGCTACGATAAGTAGAGAGAGAGGAGTGTGGTATCATTGTTTAAAAAACAGAGGCAGGAGAGCGATGGGCTGGCAAGTGCGCCTAGTGAATAGCAGTGACTGGAGAAAAGTTGTACTTACGGTCATATCTGTTGAGTGGTACATGAGTTGCAGTATGGCTGCCAGGTCACGCTGGCAGCGACAAAAAGTGCAAGTGAATACGACGCTGAACGAAGAGAACCGCCAGAAAAATGGCCTAGGGCATTAGAGTGGCCACGATTAGCACCAGCAGCCCTGGGATTGTGCAAGCGTACTGCAGGCACTCGAAATAGGCAGTGCGAATGCCGAGGACGGTGGCTATGGCGAAACCAACGCGCTCCTGTGTCCACTGGCAAGCAGTATACACAACAACAACCCACTAACAGTCTGCTGCAGGCTCCTTGGACGCTCACTTGGAATGTGCAGAAAGAGCTGCAAGGCGAGGAGGGCTTATGGAGCACAACAGACCGACGAAGCGCCCACCGCGACTTTGTGATGGGGCTTCAGACCGATCCCGCTTACCAGCGTCTGTGATCGATTCACCAAAAGAAACGTAAACGGGAGGCTATGGCCAGGCTAGCTGCGCTCCTTTCAGGGTTGGCGGACCGGTCGCACCAGCAGCGGTTGTTCGTTTTTGGGATGTATTTGTTCTTTTCCCCTCAGTGGATTGGAGGTGCCACAAGCAACGTCAGCGGTGTCTTTGAATTGATGGTACGCTAGCACAATCCTGCACTGCGGACCACGTCTGGAATGGAATCGCGACAAATGTGTACTAGAAGCAACTCCGAAGGTCAGCACAGCGGCGCACGACGTGACGATGCAGCAGTATAGCGTCGATACGATGGCAACCGCGGTACAATGAAACTCTCGCCTGCTGGAGCCCGCAACAACAGCACCAAAAAAAAGGCCAAAAAATCAGACTACAGGGAAAGAGAGGGTAGCCAAGACGCTGGGCTAAAAATGCACGCTAACCAAGAAAAATGCGAGGCGGGCAGGGTCACAGCGCCGTGTCGTGCTGAAAGGAGGTGAAAAAAGTGCACTATCGGTGCTGGACTTGTCAACAACAATAGCACTCAGTCTGACCGTGGGCAATTGGGCACATCATTCGCAGGAAGACGTCCAGCTGTGGCCATGATCCCCTCCGCCATTAGTCTTTTTTTCATTCAGGCGTTGCACCCACGGGCTTTAGGGATAGCACACCACCACTGGCCGACGGGCCGAGCCACCGCCCAATCACCACACACGCGCTTACCGGTTAGCCGCACCAGGAACCCAACAAACTTCGGGCCATGTGCAGGCGGTCCAATCAGTGCTTCGAGCGCAAGCGGACGCCGACTCAGCAGCGCGATGTGCAAGGACGGTCTGCAGATCGCTCCTGTTTCCGGCGTCACCCCAAGCGTCATGATATCATCTAGCCAGGGCTGATTCACTTACAACGGCGGCGATGCTGGGCGCTCCAGACCACGCGAATTCCCATGTGACGAACAACCATGGTTACTTTGGCGTCCTGGGTGTCTATACGCGACCAGTCATGGCAAATACAGCGCTCGCTTGGATTAGCCCTCGTGCAACCCTTGACCACTAGGCTGCTGAATGGCAGCCAGGCGAGTATGGTTGGAATTCCGTCTGGCCATGGGCGCCAAAACACTACGACTTTGTCCTTTGCTGGTCTATAGCTCTTCAACAATGACAGAAAAGCTATTATATGAGAGCCAGGGGGAGGGGATCATCGCAGCCGATAAAAATAGATACTGCGCCGCGAATCGGCTATTGTTACCAGCGTCATTAGGTCGCTGGTGAGAGAAAAAAACGTAACTGCGAATTCTCGAAATAATGCGACGCACTGTCCTTGGCTGACGACGGAGTACGATGAACTGCTGGGTCATGGCGTTTCCACCCACTCCCATCCACTGGTCACTAGCCTCTTTATCTCTAGCGTAGGCAAGAGTGGTGGCTTTAGGGAAAAGCGAGTGTCATCAAACCAGATGAGTTGTTTACACAACGTTTATTGCACAGCAGGGAGAGAGGAAGAAAAGACAAGTCAGCTATTAAAGATTATGTACCAAGTGTCGCACAACCCATTGTACACCCACACAAGGGCCCGCCACGGCCAACCTCCAAAAAATTACACGTCAAGGTGGCAGCATGCAATGTGCAGCAGGGAGTGGTGATACAATGAAAGAAAAAAAGAAACCAAGCACACAATATATGGATATACACATTGGCGGGCAGGGCTCGATCCACTTATCGACAGTGAGATGCATAGGTATAGGGAGCACGCTTTGGTAGCATTGCAGGGAGTACCGGTGGAGGGGCAAGGAGCCGGGCCTACTAGGTCAAGCCAGGTCACCAGTAATACACTCTACAAGCCGCGTGCGATGCAAAGAGTGCGAAAAGGAGCGGGGAATGGGGAGAGGGAGGGCATCGAAGATGGCAGAGGATAGTTGGTGTGCGCGCGCGGTTTACGCTCAAGGACGGTGGCTATCATTGACCAGCGCACGCAGGGGTTGGGTGGAAGTTCGGGAGCTGTGGCGGCGCGGCAACTGGCTATCGTGCACAGTTCCGCTAGCGCGTGGGCTCATCATCGACGACGTATGGGAGCCAGTTGCTGCCGACAGGGTCGCGGCAATGGCGGCGGCCGAGGCGTTTAGGGACGACAGGCTGCGCTCGATCTCAGCGACATTAAAGCTGTCATCAGGGAAGCTGCGGGACCCGAATGCGTCTGTTGACCGTGTGCTGTGCACCTGTGACCGGGCGGTATTGCTTTGCGGGGACGCAGTCACCTTTTCTGTCGTAACAGCATCATTATTGCCACTTCGATCTCGGAGTGGTGGTGACCGCGTGGTAGCAGCAGCAGCCATCGATCCGCCTTCCTTGTTGCCAAAAGTGCTGGCAGCCCCATCTCCATCCACTAAGCCCTCGGGCTGGTATGGTGTGACGCACACCAGCGGCACCGCTCCTTCCAGACCGGTGGTTAGGTTGTTGGCTACTGCCCAGCCGTCGTCGAATA
>JANBQA010000758.1:0-10444 GCA_027576955.1 Dimargaris xerosporica
CGAAGGGGCTTGCGGCTTTGTTTAGTTATATAGTTAGTTTTTATCTCTCCCGCCTTCTCATCTCTCTTGGTTGAGCGTTCGCTCGCATCCCGTATCCCTTTGCCTTGGCATCAATGCCTACGCTGCCATGGCCCTGCCTTCTCGTCGCCGGCGTGCTCCACAGGCCTCTCAACCCACCCTCACGTCCCGTCAACAGCAGATAAAGATCAATCTAGACCTGCAGCGATGCTATGAACGCCTGAGCTTTGCGTGGCAGGAGAAGCTGCTGGACCCTGTGCTGGAATCCACGCTATGTCAAGCTGCACAGTACTTGAATCCTGGCCAATACCAGGAGGTTATCCAAGAGCGCAAGACGCAGGACCTCTGCGGCTACCCGCTCTGCTCCCACCCGTGCCAAAAGGTGGAAGGTAAATATCGCATCAACCTTCGGCAACGCAAGGTATATGATGTGTCCGAAATGGCCTTGTTCTGTAGCAAGCTGTGCCGCGCGGCGTCCAAGTTTTACGAGGCACAGCTTTCCGATGAGCCCCTGTACATACGCAATCGAGACAGGCAAGTTGTTCTTGTTGCTGTTGTCGTTGAATTAACCCGGCATTGCTCGGGGAAGGAGGTGACAATGCCATTTTAGCAGGAAATCTGTGACGGGACTGTGATTTTCTCATGAAATTTACAATTTTGCTCGCTCGCCACGGGTCATTAGTGTTGCAATCTAGAGTACGTTGCAACTTACGCCAATGGTCTTGTCATTTTTGACGCCACTGTACCTTGTTTTGGATACATTGAACTTGGATGATTATAGCCCAATTAAGGTAACGCTATTGCCATTGACCACGCGCATCCACGACTTGCCCACACATCCCTTGGGTCCTTCAACAAATGACATTTATGGCGACTATGTGCGCGGGCTCCTTGACTCCTTACCTAATCCGTATGCTTCGCTACCTCCATCGGCCACCAAGGCCTCTGCTCCCACTCCAACTCAATCGCCAGCGACAATCCAGCCTCGCCAAGAGCTGCTCACAAACTTTGAGATTAAGATAATGGAACGCTCTTCCACTGCCACGGAACAAGTCCCTGACCATTCTGCGCTGACCCCACAGCAAATGGATGATATCTTTGACCAGGCATTTGGGCCGGCATCCTCCACTGCTGCTGCAGAGGCAGATACCCGATTCACATTGTCAACGACAAGCGCGAAAACTACCAAGTCTCAGCGCTCTGCACCGATGGTGCCCACGCCGTCGAGCAAGTCTGTAACCATGGACCCTAGCAACTTTGATATGATTGAAGGGTACAAAATCTCCTACAAGGCCCGCCGTAAGGGCCAGAAACAGGCGCTTACCACGATGGTCCTTTCAACCACTAGCCCTGCTGCTGGACACACAAACTAACCCATCAGTCTACCATCGGTACAGGGCTAGTGTGTATATGCTTTTGTACTCTTTATTTTAATCAAAGAGCTTTGCTCGTTAAAGTCGCTTCTGCTGCTGTACAAAACATTATGGTATATGTAAGCTTTGAGCCCTGTTGCACCTTGGCACAAAAAGTGCTATTTTCATTAGTTAGTGCCGCCACTGGCCATCCACCACTCGATTCGCAAGATGATAGAAATTTTTTATTTTCATCCCTGTTTTGGAAAGCACTTTTAGTGGCATAGAAAACGAGCAACGAACACCAGGGTGAGGAAGCAGCCCTGCGCACCCTGATGCTCTCAACTATCCTGCTCAGCGCTCCAAACATTGGTCATACCCACTATCCACAGGGCTGTCAATTGGCATTGCTGCTGGATGACAGACGTTGTGCATAATGGGAGGCGGGAGGGGCACGGTGATAAAAGGACAATGGGACTGCCCATATGATAACGTTGCACCCTTTGTCATCATTGAAGAGAAAAAAATGATGATGCTGAACTGGCGGGGCCATTGAGATAGATGAGAATCTGTGTTTGGTGGAGTGCAAAGGGAAGAGGGGTATGTGTGCCCGCAACAGTTTAGGGATGTCCATAAAACGCAACACCATGCATCTGTCCCTGGCCCAACGTAGTCCTGTGACCGCCCTGGCCATTCACACCCAAAGGTCTATCACGCCATTGGGGCCTACCTAATTCCGCCACCATGTTGTCATAACGGGCTGAGATGTTTACTTGATAGCTTGTATTCTAGCGCCAAGAAATAAAATGTTATGGTGGCAAGAAAGTGAAGAACTAGGTGCACATGGGTGCTGGTCGTGACAGCAGGGTATGATTAGAGGTCGGTGTGATCAGTAATGATGGCCTTGGCCTACGCGTACCCACCACCTCCGGCCCTACCATTATGGGCAAAGTAACAGCCCACGACTATCGAGCTGTCCATGCTTCTGCTCTACCTGGGGTTATCCAAGCGGAGTGGGCTGCCAAGCTGTCTAGGCTGTTATATCCACTCATTTACCGACCCACATACCCGACGTTCTAGTCGCATGATGCCTGATGTCCCATGCCGACCTACAAGGTGTGTGTGCGAGGGAAAAGAGAAAGGGATCTGCCCGGCGGTAAAACAACCAGACCATAGTTTTTTGCAACGGCCGTCAACCCTGGCGTATAATAAAGACCCCGACTAGTGACAATACCGCTAAACCGGTGCAAGTTGCTGCACACCACTGCCACCCGAGGTAATGTGGCCACCCTTGACTGCATAGCCTGTTGTTCTGATGCCGATTAAAACATATAGGTTGAAAAATCCGACAAGGCCGTGGGGTGCTCATGACCTCTGTTTTTTCTCGATCCAGCGACTGCCACTGGTGCGTTTGCTGTTACCGCCCTTTGGCCCCTTTCCTTTCCGCTATCATCAACCGTCCTTTGGTACCACGACCCTTACTTCACTGGTGATGCTGTTGAGCGAGGGTCTGTGGGATGAGCACCGCCTTTGTCCTAGGGGCCAGTGGGTTCCCTCGAACGCACCATGCTATTGTTCTATACGCAAGCATCAGCTATGTATGGCGGAACGAACCGGTGGACCGCCTGACCACAGCTTTAGGGTATGGATACTTGGTCAAGCTGGCCGGATGTGTGTGAGGCCAGCTGAAATTGTCTGCAATCATTCTCAGTTGACTACCTCGGGGCGCGGAAAAATCGATATAAATACATGCATACCAACCAAACAGCAGCATCTTCTACCATTGCGTCTCCTTATTTGACTGTTTTCACAGATAATAGTGGTATTTTTTGGTACGATTGGTGGCTTGGTGTACCTGCTGCTGACTAGCCCACCTCGCGCCTGCGCTGCTGTGCCCTGTCGTGTATTGCTTTGCGTTTTGCGAGAATTTTAGCTACCTATTGAACTCAAACAGCGTTTCCTTTTTTACATTTTCCTTGGTCACAATCTTAGCAGGATATCTCTGTTACTCGCGCTTCAACGGATTTGCTCGTCTCGTTGACTCTATCGAAATATCTTGAAAATTTACGCACGATGAAGATAGGTATGTTTTGGTGCACTAAATAACAATTAAAATGAATCGACCATGGGCCAACGGACGACAGTGTGATCACTTGGAGTGTTCAACGGATCAAGACACGGTTTTTTGTTCATGAGCAGCTAGGCAAGTAAATTGCAAGCAGTGTATAACAAGTTTACCTTTGGATATATATATATATATTATGCACTTTTGCTCAATAATGCATATCAGCCAATTGCCAGTTTATAATCAAGCATAGCCAACGAGCAGTCAACCAGGCGGTTGCCTCTCGAAAAATCTTGGCACAGTAAGTACTGGAGTTGCCTTGTGCCAGCGATCTGCCCACATGAATGCAGGGCTTTCAGGGCAGTTATCATCATGGATCATCACACGTAATGCTGGAGAGGCGACGAGATTCTCTGGCGACGACTGCTCATGAGTAACAATATCACGCTTCTGGATCGTGGGCTATGCGATGGGCTTGACCCTTTGCCGTAATGCAATTAGATTTAAGCCCAAAGACATCGATTTACTGGTTCTTCCAGAGTTGGCGTTCACTGGTAAGTAGGCGGTGTTAACTTCAAGTATGACGGCTGGCCTTTTGCCTGATCAGAGGTATGACAGTGGAAAAGACGTGGATTGGGTGGCCAAATTTTTGACCATATTTAGTGCTGTTGGCTTGGTGTTTATGTCTTTATATTTTTCTCCTCCAATACCACGCAATAGGCGCTTTGGCCAATGGAACAGCGGATGCAGAGAAACTCGGCGAAGATGCCCAGAACAGCCCTACTATCGCATGGGCGCAACGCCATGGTAAGAGCGTGAATCAGCGTAGACAATACCAACCCGTAAGCTGTGGAACCCATGGGCACTCCAGTGGGACAGCCAATGCCAGAGGGGAAAGCAAGGCTATTACGAAGGAGAATAGGCATTTACCGATACCACACGCTATGACTACCGTTTTCGATATTGTGGCTCTGATGCGCTCAGCCAAGGCTCTTGGTGCCTACGTCGTTGTCGGGTTTCCTGAGGTGGAGATTGGTAAGTGGGAGAGAAAGATATACGCGTCTGGTATAACATCAACGCCATATTTGTTCAGAGCACAATAGACCTTGTAGTTCCGCACATTAACTATCCATTCCTGTTGTCTGTGGATGGGTCCCGCCGGCAACCACGCTGACATTGGTTGACCTGAAACCAATGTACCGGAATCCAGCGGAGGATGGCCGCCCGACCTATTACAATAGCGCCTGCTTTGTAGACCGTCAAGGTGAACTGGTGTCGGTATACCGCAAGCACCACCTGTGCGGATCAGACAAGCTGTGGGCAAGCGCCGGCGCCGGGTTTAACAGCTTTGACGTCCCCGAACTCGGACGCGTTGGGTTGGCCATTGGCACGGACCTTCACGAAGGCACCAAATACCCCAAGCCGTCGTTGAAAAATTGTGAATTGGCGCGCTACCATCAACGCGCTGGCACCCAGCTGTTAATCTGTCCCACCGCATGGACCCGCGAAATGAACCCAGTGGCGGGCGTGACCGAGTCCGAAGGCGAGGAAAGTGAGAGCGGAAGTGTGATGGCCCCCATGACTTTGGCAGTTCGAACCACCAGCAAAGATGGGGCCGCAGCCACGGTGCCGTTGACATCGATAGCGCCCAATGAAAAGAGCCCGCATAAGCGCTCCCTCGAGCGCCGTTTTAGCAGTGGCATCGTGGAGACGGACTACGAGTACAGCCCTAGTGCCACCGAGTTTGAAGCTGAGCCGCCGTCCAAGGACGACGATGGCAATCCGTCGTCTCATGCAGCCACCACCAACAAGGTGCCGGCGGACACCAACGATGACGATGCCGTCGACAGCAGCGACGAGGAAGAAGACGACCAGTTTCACTTTATGTACTGGATGTATTGCTTGCAGCCCCTGTATAGCCCCGTCCACGCCCTGCACCCCGCCTTTTACGCGTACCAACGCCGGACTGCTCAGGGTCGAATTCGCCCGCGCACCACCATCAAGCCCACAGGCGTAATGGAATACCAGAACCCCACAGCTTGCCACGTCATCATCTGCAACCGCGTGGGTGGCGAAGCAGGGCACGAGTACCTGGGCACGAGCAGTATCTTCACCCTTCAGTTACCCACCGCGTCCACGGACAAGTGCCGTCGCACTGTGATGGGCCGCTCCGCTGCCATCTCCGGTCTGTTTGGCAACAACGTGCGGTCCAGTACCTACACCTGCTTTGGAAATGATGAGGGTTGTTTTACTGCCATGATTTAACAATGCCTAGGTTACAGGAATTCACGTATGTGCTAATGCAGTGTTTGGCCTACCGCTGACTGGAATGAGCTAGGCCATCCCAAGTATATCGTGCCCAAGGTCTACGCAAACGGTCTCGCTTCCGTTTGCGGCACTAGCTATCGATTGCTGTTATTGGCTTTGCCATGGGCATATACGTTTATAACTTTTATCTGACCAAGGTAAATACGCCTTGGCATCCGGGGCTCGTCGCCAAAGTACGCAGCAAAACTGCTTGCAGCTTTACCAGTACTATCACTGACGCCTGTGCTCGGACAATTTATCACTAGTGCCCACCATTTACGTATAAATAAACCTCCAACCCTATTACCCAACCGTCGCACCCCTACCCACACTGCGCTTCATCAAAATGGCGAGGCGCCCAACGACATTGGTACGCCAGCTGCTATGCCCACGTCCCTCGACCGTTATTACAACGGACTGTACTACTATCAATTTAAACTAGAAAGTAAACTTCAGCGTGGTGCAACGGATCGATGTTTTCAACAATATCAAAATACGTTTATCTCCGCTCCAAGCATGTGCCGCAGCAAGCCACTCAAAGGCGCCTAATGGTTCCAACACATTTGACCACCAACGCGAAACACCACGCTGGACAAAGAGTGAGAGAAAGAGCTGGAGACAAAAGACAAAGTGAGTGTGGTTATACAGTTTTTTTTTCGGGTTTTTATAGGTCTTGCGTATTTTTTTTGCGAATTGTTGGGTGGTTAGGAAACCGTCCGCTGGAAAATCATGAGTTTTAAAGCGATGAGATCAACGCAGTCTCCGCTTCCCCTTTAGCACTGGGTAGAAGGGAGCACGAATGAAAAGTGCAGGGTACGAGAACACACAAGCGACGAGATCGCTGCATTCGTTCAAAGATTAAAAAACCCATGGGCGGTAATACTGTACACAGTTTGAAAGTAGCAACCAGAACAGAGAGAAAAAGGTGCAGGGCACCACAAAAAAGAAGGGTGGCGGAAGGCCGAGTTCACGCACATGGGTTGACCATCGCCAACGCGCCATAGCGCTCCATCGGACACCAGCCATGCAATTGAAGAACGTAGGGCGGAGGTAAGGTGCACACGCGTGACCACACTTACACATACACACACACATACACGCGCACACATGTCTACACTCATATGCAGTGGTTCACCTCCAGTTGCCCCTCCCCCAACACACACATACCCCACCCCTCCCCCCGCTGTGGTCCGGTGCCTCGTGATAAAAAAACGAAGAGAACGAACCACAACCACCGGTGAGACAGCAGCTTAGGGTTTGCGGAAGTGGGTCAGTACCGGGTAGATCGACTCAAAGGCCTGATAGATCTCGTCCCGCACTTTCGCCCCTGTGAGCACAATCTTGCCCGAAACAAAGATCAGCAGCACAATCTTGGGCTTGACCATGCGGTAGATGAGGCCGGGGAACAGCTCCGGCTCATAGCTCGAAAACTGACCGTGGTGAAACGCGAGCCCTTCCAAGCGAATAGGGAACTTCACGTCACAGCTGCCCACGATGTTTTGGATCTTAAAGTCGGTAAACTTGGCGGGGAACCCCAGCTTCTGAATAATACGCGCATACTTGCGTGATGCCAGCTTGGAGTCGTCCTCCGACTTGGCCCCGGTCACCACCATCTTGCCAGAGGCAAAAATCAGCGCAGTGGTTTTGGGCTCACGGATGCGCATAATCACCGCAGCAAACCGCTGGAATAGTACCACGCGTGCCAGATCACCAGTATGTGACAGAGGGCCCAGTCAGATTTAGTCAAACCGTGGCACACTTTTGTATGCGTGTATGTGTATGTGTGGACAGGTGACTAAGCAAACACCAGGCAGAGATCCTCCCCCCAGGACGCACCAAGTCGTATCCCCGCCCATCCCTTTCGCCCAGTGGAGATAGGCCTCGGCAAATCCAGGCACACTTTTCCAGTCGGTGGGTTCCTCCACCCCTCCGCCGATGTTGCCATGGAATCATAGCCAGAAAGGAGAAGCGGGATGGTACCTTTGGCCCACCACCACCTTTCACCTGGCATGACCACGGCAACGGGCAACCAGCCATCCCATCAAAATGCACCTTACAGCAAACAGTACACATCAGCAAATAGTAATTACCTTTGGGTTGTACTCGGCATTGCGGGCGTGCAAGGCAATGGTCTTTAGATCCAAGCGGCAGTCCAGATTGACGGTCGCCACAATATTCTGTAGCGTGGGAACGATGCCGCCTACCCCAGGTTCACTGGTAACCTGAAGGGCCGAGGCAGCTTTGGCGTCCGTTGTCTGATTGGGTGTGCCCGCGTTGGACCCGAGCGTGTGCGGTGGCGTGGGTGGTAGCGTTAGGGCCGGGTTGGCCGGCGTGAACTGGCTAAATCCATTATTTACAGGCTGTGAAGGGGGCGGGACATAAGGAGCAGCGTGCTGGTGGTAGGCAGACATGATGGTACGTGTGTATACGAAGAGTATGGGGACTGCTAGATACGTGCTCTAGGGGAAGAAAACAGCTACGGCAACGCCGCTCTTGAGAGGAGCGGAAAACAATAGTATGGTACAGAAAAGTAACGTGACGAGCGAGCAGGCACTGCAGAGCGGGTCACGGGAAAAGGGCGGCGGCGAGTCCTAAGCAGGAGGGAGGTTTGGGATAAAAAATACCAGAATAGGACAAAAAATAATCACGAACCGGAGGATGCGGGATAGAAGGTGCGAGAACAGGAGCGACGCAGCAGCCAATCAGCGTGAAAAAAAGGGAGCAGTCAGAAACCACCCTCTTTTCTTTTTATTGGCACAAAACCAAGAAAAATAGGGTGAAAGGGACCAAGGGGAAAGTGGGAGACGCCGGCAAGTGCAACAGACCATTCATTCACGCCGCCCAATTTAATTCAGCGGTCCAATTTTTTGGCGGCGGCGGCCGGCTTATTTATACGTTGCGCCCCAACGGGCGAAAATTTCTTCCATGCAACGGGGGAGGGTGGCCATCAGATCCGCCCCTGGTGAGGTAACCATGGGCCCCTGGTTTTTCTCTTGCTGCCTCCCGGTTGGTCTGATAAAGATGTGCATATGCGCCCCCAAATCCAGGAAATGTCCACCTGGATTGGCCAATGGGGCTATTTTCTCATTGGCCCATTCCGTGGTCGCGGCCTCATTCAATAAGACCGCGACAATGCAATGGACCAATGAGAAAATAGGCAGTCCATTGCAACGCTAAGCGCTGCGCATTGTTTTTTTTTCTCTCCCTCCCTCCTTGGCCCACCCGTGTCCTCTCCGATGGTTCGTGGATAGGCAGCGCAAAAGCAGCAGCTGGTCCACCAACCAACCCGTCAGTGCCACGAGAGAGATAGAGGCGAAACGGTGGGTCCCACCAATGAAAGGCGCTTTATCGGATAGGACACGGGTGGGCCAAGAAGAGAGAGAGAAAACAATGGACCAGACACATATGCACATCTCCACAGCGCCAGGCTTGATTACACCAGCTGGCCAAGCTTAGCCAATACAACGGGACCACCACCAAACCCAAGGCACCACACTAAAGAGCAAACCAGACAATAACCACCGCCAGGCTCTGGAATAAAGGAAAGACAACAAGCCTGCACCAGCAGCTAGCAGACAACCCAACACAAGTAGACGTAGCAACCGCACCACCTTGCCTTCTCAAAGCACACAGAACACCGACCGCACCACCACCAAACACACACCAGGCCTGAACGCGAAAAGGAAGAGAAGGAAAGAGCGAACTCGGACCAGGCGCACTGTGCGCAGGACAAGACGACGGGGTCAGCAGGCAACGGGCCAACGCGGGAGCCACCAACGCACCCAGGCTCTCTTGCAGGCTTGCCCTGGATGGGCTTGGTGAATTCACCCGCGCATTGCCATTGCCACGGGAGGCGCAGCAGCAAGGGGGGCAGGCGTCGCCGAATGGACGTAGTGCGCAGTGGTTCCCGCCACGCATAGCGCTAAGGAGAAGGACCAGAGGAGCAATGGTGCCACCATCAGCAGCCAGCCAGCGGTGGGCTATGCAACGTCCAGCCAAGCGGTTGGAAAGAAACGCCTTGGTCACACACACACACCTGTGTCCACAGAGCTGCGCAGGGCTTGCATCTTTTTGGGTCTTGTGCACCCAAGGCTACCCCTCCTGGAGCCTACACCGCCCCCCTCATCCTTCACACAGCCATATAAAGGGCACAGCGGACTGACCACACGACCACACCCGGAGGTCCGATGACGAATTTTTTTCTGGTCGCCGTGCGCAGCAGTACGGTTGGGGGAGGAGAACGGCGCTTGGCAATCGGAACCAAGGCCGAAAGGTAAAAAAAATGACCCAGCGAGAACAATATTCAGGAAAAAAAGAAAAGGATTGGTTTCTCCCACAGGCGCACTGTGTCCATACACCATCACGGCCGCCGCGGCTGCAGCGATCCTAAAACAAAAAGGATTCACCCAGCCAAGACCTTCCCATCGCTCCCTTCTTTTCCCCCTTGCTGCTGCTGCTGCGTGGTTTTCCTCCCCCCCAAAAAATGGCCGTTCCAGAATGTGGTGACAAAGGTGGAAAAAAAGGGATGCATGTTAGTGCCCACCCTCGTCTCCTTGCCATCAGCCTCTGCGTGGTCAATGAACGTGCAGGTTTATCGTCATTGGGGTCCCTCTTGAGCCCTTGGATCACTCGCCCTGTCCTCCATCAGGCACCCTCCCCGTCAAACTAACCTCGTGGCCTGAGTGGTCGCTGGTTTGTTATT
>JANBQA010000759.1:0-10397 GCA_027576955.1 Dimargaris xerosporica
GCTAACCCATGCCATGGGGATCATACCCTATGTTCACCGCATTGACACCAAAAAGGCCCTGTAGATTTGAATGACTGCATCATTTTTTATTTCTGTCACTACGGCAAGACTGCTTGCTCCCTTTTTGCGCCACACCTTGTATTTTTTTTCTAAAAAATAAAATCAAAACGCATATGGCGACCTCTAGCGTAGTTTGTGAGGGCTTCGTGACTGGTTTGTGGTGTGCTTTACCACCGCCTACCATTTTTGGAGGTTTTCTCTTTAAGAGTAATGCTACAGCTTCCTTTCTGCGCACATACACACTACCCAAGGCCCTGCACAACAAATACTGCTTGAGACTTGACAAAAGTTACCAACAGCCGTATTCTTTACCGCGGTACGAACAGAGAAATAGATCGCGGGACAATTGCCTTTGCGCAAAGACAAAAAACTCAACGCTCCCGATCCAACCGTTGGTCGCATCAACCTTGGAATGGTCGCTGGGAATGGTATCGATCTCTAGCTCAGCACCCATGACCATGAGCTCCAATCGTTCATTTATTCGGTGGACACAGTAAGCTATTCGCTGTTGCTATTAGAAGCCAACCTTGCTCTAAATTGCTGGCATTGCTTCGATCTCTGTATTTTTTTCATAGTTTCTATACACTCCTTGGCGCTACCAAACATGCTGTCGTGGCTGAGGACTCCGTTGACCGCACTGACACGCTTGGCGAATGCCAACAGCAGTCGCGGGTTCAGCTCCAGCCAAGCAACCTTTCGTTCGCCGCTGGCACAGAATTTCCCCCCTAGCACCGAACGGAACCTGGGCCCATACAAGATTGGCGAGAATCACTCGTCGGGCCGCTCGTTGGGGGTTTCCAGTTCTAGTCCAGTGGTTGCGTATTACCGGCTGAACCGCATTCTCAACGAAAACGACGTGCGCCGGGAGTTCAAACTGCGCCGACGGTACGAAAAGCCCACACAAAAGCGCATTCGTCTCAAGGTGGAGCGCTCCAACCGCCGCTTCAACGCCCTGGTTCGCGAGAAACTGAACTTGGTGGAAAAGATGCGCCGACTGTAAGTTTAGGTTGATTGCTTTTGCTATTTTTCTGGCTTAATTGGACCACATGCTTGCATTGGCCCAGTGGGCTCTGGGCCATCAGTGGAGGGATGGGCCTTGATATACCGATGCGACTATATTGCCTTATTCGGAGGCGGGTGCTCTAACCGCACGGCTACACTAAAGGTACTAACAAGCATTGGGTCGGCTGGTCTATGTATTGTGACAAAAACTGCCACTTCACTATTGGCATGGTTGGTGCAGGGGCATGTAATGAACGAAAAGAGCTAGGACATTGGACGCTTTCAGGGCACGTAAAGGAGCACGGGAAACACTATGCCGCGATGCCTGGTCACATTCTTCCGCCAGCTTACGCTTTTCATCTCTAGACATGCTCTACGCTGGTGCAAAGGCAGGAATTTCGCTATACCAACGCAGTTTCTCTGTCAAACGCTCCAATGGGGAGTGCAGACCATGGTGTCGCTGAACCCTATGGCAGCGTTGCGGAATAAATTTTGCCACAGCGTGCCATGAAGCGCTGCTAGATGTCATTTTATAAGCTTGAACCCTGACGGCACCAAATGCAGCCATCAGTACCAGTTTATATTAGTAGTTGCTACGGGGGGGGTGGTCAGGCTATAGCTGGCCGATTGGCTGCAGTCTATTCCTCCAGCAGGTAAACAAACGCACTTCAAGGTGATACGACTGCAGAGCAAGTGACTCTGGCTGCCGGCTACCCCACTCTTGAAGGGAAGCCCTCTGTTGCCAAAACATTCGGCTCAAATATCTTCAACTAGCAGTGGGTATGTCAATAGTCACAATGACTACCTCTTCCCAAGTGGGTACGTGGGATGCGTCCAATGGCGACAACGACGACGAGATCTCATTCCGCGCACTCGTCGCCCACCATGCCGTGGTTAGCAATGCAGAATCAGCTTTAGCAATGCCAGCCAACAGTGGTGGCAATCCCCTTAACGGTACGCCTGAGTTAGCGATGAACGGTAATTGTGAGTGGCTTGCGATTGGTAATAGGTAATTTGAGACCCACCATTCAATCTTGTCTGATCGCTAAACAGCTGTTTTCTGTTAATATGACATACCAATAGCTGACAGCTCTGGCGAGTGCTTAGATGCTATAGCACACGATGGCGTTCGTTCGTCCCAATGCGAGAGCGCACGAATCACGGTACAGGACTGCCAAGATCTGCTCACGGACCTGCTGTCTCGGGTGAACCACTTGGCCCAGTCGGTGAACCAGTTAGAGCAGCTTCAGTTGCAGCTGAATGTTCTTCCTCAGGAAGTACTCACGCCTGCACCAAGTGCAGACAAACCGAGCGCCCCACGTCGCTGCGAACCACGACACGAACATCGCCTGGACGCTGAAAGATAAATTGGTATATATGGTTTGGGGTGTGTGTAATTCACTGGGGACAGCTCAAGCATTGGTTAAGTCTTGAGGGCCATTATGGGTAGACTCTGTTTACGCTCTTGGGCGCGTGCCCCCGCCATCATAGTGTCTGGCCATCGCCAGTGACTTGTGCTGAAATTTATGGGGAGAGAAAAAAGGGGTGCTATCGTCGCAATTACAACGAGCTGATAAGAGAAAGGTATGCACCCTTTCCTCCGTACGATCCAAGAACAGGAAAGCACGGCGGTGCATGCACTTGCCAGCCCCAGCCTTTGCAGCGATAATATTCAAGTCCCGCGATAAACCTCGCCACGAAACTAAAGGAATAGCGACGCACAGTCTTTGCGGCACTATAGAACTGGATTCAACAGGAATGGCGGTGGCCACAGTATAACGCTTATAGCGAATAAAAAATATGACATACAGGAGCATGGTTGACACCGAGCATTATGAGTTCATAAGGACCGCCGGCCAGGGGGGAAATTGGACAGTTGACAGTCCGCCCGCCCACCAGTGGCAGTGGTTTCAGTAGACCGCTCTCTCATCGTCAGTGATCGGCCATGGCAGGCGTAACACGCGCCTATACTAGGACACATTTTGGGTGCCTTAGAGTATAGTGCAGCACGCAAGCCCCGAGCGCTTAGGAGTCCAGCGGTCTTCAGGCGGCGTGCCCCATACCGACGGCACCAGGTAGTCGCGCGTTTGGGTGACATAGGTGATGAGCCTAATGATGATTATTATTACAAATTAAATATACCAGGGCATAACCAGGGGGGAAGGTGGTGAGTTGGAAGTTGTGGTAGGTGCATGAATTAATTGCAGGATATGATTAACAGATGCGATAGTGAATGGAAACAAAAGCGCCGACTTGCTCACCCCACTCGACGCTCCCTCTCCTCCTGCTGTTCTCGCCTTACGAGCAAAACAGCGCCCTGCTCGGTTGGCGGTAAAAGCGTCCCTGGGCGAACAAGCCAGGGGCAGTGCCTGTGGACCAGATGGAGAGAAATGCAGTGCCAAGTCAAAGGGGTCAACAAGGTCGAGAACCACACAATGCGGAAGCGCATTGCCCTACTACTTACGATCGGCTGGCTTCCGACGTGGCAATTCGTGGCAGCTCGAGCTGTTCGTGGAGCCGACGGTTCTGCTCCAGCAGCTTGCGCAAGCGGTTCTCAGACATGGTCACAACCGTTCGAGCGACGCAGCGAGCCGAGAGGGGGGTAAAGAGGCCGAGATGTGATGTTTAGCAAAGAACAGATGAGCCCAAAGAAATGGTCAAGAGCAAACGGTAAAGATGTTGCTGAAATAAAAAAACTAGAACACGTTGAAATAGAAGAAAACGCACATACACTAAAGATGACAAGCAACTGGAGACAGATGATGTTTCTCAAAGCTGTGACAACCCATTGAGCACGTCCAACAGGTTAGCGCAAGTTGTCAGACGAGATAGTGCTGCAGCTGCTAGAGACAGCAAAAACGCTATCGAGTGCGATATTGGAGCGACTCGAGTGTGGTTGGCACCAGCAGGTGAGCCAGTTATGGCCACACAGGACGCCCAGCGCCAAAGTGGCAGCGGGCCCCAGAAAAAAATACCAAGAGAGGAGAACGAGCGGTTTGCTTGGGCGGCAGACGACAGTGGACCAACGCCAATTGGCGGCCGTCGCCATTATAGATGTACATTATTGGTTTTTCGGTAGTCGCTGGCGTGTTGATTGCAGCTGACCCCGGGTGGCAGGGCATCAATAGGCCCCAGAGACGACAAAGATAGCCAATAAATAAAAGAAGGGTGCAGAGCCAGTATAGCGCGGTGAGGTGGGAGAATCCCCCACAGAATTCCCATCAAGGGACGGTCCGGTTAGTGAGGCATGAAAAGGAGGAGCAAGTAAAGAGAGGAACTGACGCTAGCCCAGCTGCTAGGTCACTCCCAGATGCTGCTAGAAGGAAGCTGTGAGAATGTGCTTTTACCAAGGCCACACTGCTTTTGAGGCACCAAGAGATAGTCATGACCCCGGTGCCCACCTGTTGTGGTTGGAATGCCGGAAAGCGCTATCGGCGACCCAGTGCCCACAAAAAACTGTTCCTGGTCACTTCGGAGCGTGGCCGTTCTTACTTTAGCTTGTCAGGATAAACTTTATTAGATCGTAATTTAACAGTGCAGTAAAGGCCTCGGTATGAAATTGACACGAAAATCTACCCTAGTCGCATTATGCCCGATCCCCTCGGCCAATGGTCCCAAATATTAGCCCATTATGGTTAGAGTCGCCCTTATTCAAGCTCGGATATCTTGCCGCTTCACAGTAGCAGGGTTTCTCACCCACTTACTCAGTCCCTGCAAGAAAGAGAGAGAGATAGAAAATAAAGGACAAAATCGCAATGGTGTTCCTGCTTTGAACGCAAAGCAACTACCAGGGCTCGACTCGATGGCCACAATCATAGAAAGCATATTGGACGGACTTTTACTATTACCTGATGGATACGGTGACTCACTTACCAGGCGGAAGCCGTTGTTAATCGAGAACAAAGCCGCGGTCCCATTCGGCCCTTTGGTTATCCATCCCTGGTTTATTTATAACATTTGTGCCAATTCAATTTTCACCCTGCAATCAGCTGCATCTATCAGTGATGCCCGATAGGTATTGGGTAGCTTTAAATGTCTGGAAGTGATCAAAGGCCAACCCAGCTGTGGTGTCTCAGTTGCATGTTGGCGCTACATGGATGTCACACAGGGCCGGCCAGCACCGGTCACGCTCTATATGACTCCATGTACGTGGTGCTGATGGCTGGGGCGCACTCAAATGCTTTGGCACTAGAATGCTGGGTTCAATTAGTGCTTCCCTGGCCATTGCCTAGCAGCATTGCCGCATGCCTGACCTGCATCCCTGAGTGGCACACTCCATCACTCTGTTTCGTTTCAGGACAAGTGTTGCCAGTTTATGAGAGGACGAGGATGGAGGGAAGCACCAACCGCTGTCCAAGGTAGCTTTGTACCTCGGAGTGATGGCCAAACAGCTCTTTTTCCAGACTACGAATTGTGGTGGGTTAAGGGCACTTGATGCGCAATAGTCCCAGTCCATATCCATCACCTACCCGCCTCTCATCAACTGATGTCCTCAGGTAAACACTGCGCTTGAGGCAAGGTGTGCGAGTGAGTTTGGGGATTGCACAATTGAGGTGATATGTTTGATACTTGGTCCACATGTCAGTGCATTTTTCTTTGTCTATTGCCAACATGATACACCGATCCTTGGCACTAACTTGGTTTCGCTATCTAACCTTTTCAGGCAGAGTGAGCGTGATGGCTCCGCTGGGCCACCTTGGTAGCGCTCTGGATCGGTGCAGCTGACTGGCCTGTCCTGTGATGTGGTATGGCACAACCTGGCTAGAATGTGCACGAGCCAAGGGCAGTACCGAGAGCACTAAACTGACAAAATCGACACTATTCATAGTATAGCCAAAATTCCCAATGCAGTTTTAGCAGGCCTTGGGCTGAAATGGTGCAGAGACATGGGGCTCAAAGGTATAGCATTAACTTACACGTAGTGGGATGGCTTTCTTGGCCTAGTCGTCAATCAGCGATGCAATGGTGCTGATGGTGGTATAG
The DNA here is from genome assembly GCA_027576955.1 of Dimargaris xerosporica. Lineage (NCBI taxonomy): Eukaryota > Fungi > Kickxellomycota > Dimargaritomycetes > Dimargaritales > Dimargaritaceae > Dimargaris > Dimargaris xerosporica. The sequence continues at coordinate 6,046 of JANBQA010000759.1, forward strand.
CAGCAGCGACTGGGCTAACCAGGGTCACTTGTTAAGGGTTTTCATTATTAAATCGGCCAGTCAGCGACCAGCAGCGGTTGAGCGAGCGGTGGTTTGCCTAAAGTGAGTTCCTGGACGATCGACGGCCAACCCCAGACCCTCCATTACCTGACACCATTCACAGTGCGTCTTCTGGTGAGGGATAAAGTAGGGATGAGCGGGTTGATCGAAAATGCGGGCATTCTGGTGGTGCGTATGCTCTAAAATTAAGCACAACTGAGCCATCTAGGCGAATTGGAGGAGCAAAGGAGCCTTGGGTGGTATGAGGTATAGGGTGGCAGTGAGGGGGACTCAGCTCAGGTAGTTAGCACGATTGCCCCTCCAATAGCATTCCATGCCCTGTATTCTTTAGCGGTGCATTTGTCACATTGGAAGAACAGGCAACAGGTGGTTTGTAAAGAGAGCTGATCTGAGCCGAGCAGTGGCTGGTGAGTGACCCCTGGCTGCAGGCGTAATCAGCTCTCTGTTGGTAGGCCCTGGGTTACCGATGGGTGTTGGAATATTAGTGATGATTTTGGGTTTTGCACTGCTGATCGTAGTGACGGTAAATACTAGGGGATATCTAGTTGTGTGTTTTACATTTTATATTTCCTTGACAAGCTTGCAAATCCGAACCCTCATTCACTTTTGGTGCATGAGTTAAATCAGTCTATTTGGTGATACCACAGTGAAGGGTGAGAGCCTTACATTCAGCAATTTAAAAAATGGCGTTGAAATCGAGCACGTTCGCCTTGTTGTTCGCATGAAGCCTGAACATCACCGTGTTTCGGTTCAGTAGTTTTATAGCGCTATTCAGCATCCAAAATTATAACTAACAGAGATCCCTGCACGCTTTAGCTAAAGGAATAGGTTTGTTCGTCCAGGGCCTGATTGAGCTGACTTGCCAAGTCCTTGGCATCAGTAGCACCATGCGCATCGCCCAAGAAAAGAACGGTGGATGGCTAAACCACAGCTTGATCTGTTGCACAGGGTCGGGGCCACGGTTAGTCAGAATCAGTGGAATAGCTCGGCACTTCCCTGATTGCAGAGTTTCGGGAAACAGTTGAGGCATGGCCACCTCGACGTGAGGTCACTCGGCTTGTGCATTGACCATCAACGACAATTCAGGGCCATAAAATCGCCCCAGTCGGTGGTCTTTGGACGCATTGAGGCAGTGGCCTCGCCAAATAAACTGCTTGGCACACGGAATAATGCCCAATTAGTAGGTACCAGACTCTCGTAATGTGAAATGGGCCTGGCTCCCGTGGTACCACTGTTAACGCCACCCATTCGTTGGCCAGCCTCACAATTTTGCACTCTTGGGAAACGTGCAGATCAAATACATTCGGTGACGGCATAGCTTCGGCCTTGGATTCGTTACAGCACTCTAGCATTTAACTTTGTAGTACCAAATTGACTTGCAAGGGTTAGCGATCAGCTTTCAGACAACTACTATCTCTCCCACTGAACAGCGGCGTAGATAGTTGGGACTCCGGCCATCAACCTCTTGCACTGTGGCCCAATCCAAGCAGCACTCTAATGCGTGAGCATAGGTGATAGGCAATACAGCTTGAGCCAATGGCGTTGGGATCAGTGGCATCACTAAGTTCGGAATATCGAGGGCCTGTTGGTCAGCAATGAGGGCCAAACTATTGCTATACAGGTACAGGAGCTCGTTGGGATAGAGTCCCTGCAATTGCGGGGAGATGTGAGCGGTGGCTGGAACCACCATGGAAACGGATGACAAAGGCGCCAGCTGCTCCGACGGCGAAAACGTCCCCATAGCCTTGGTGAGCTGGGCATCCAAGGCATTGGTTTCCGAGTGCGACTGGGGGCTCGAGTCGGTGAGAAGCTGAAAGTAGTAGTGAATGGCCTGCTGGTAGTGTTCAGCCAGCACACTTTGGTGTCCCAGCGTATGGTAAATGTGCTTCTCAGCAGCACCCCATTAGCTGTGAGTGAACAGCGTTTCGGCCATGTGGTAGCAATGTGTGGCGTGTAGTTTCTGGTTATACCGAACAAACTGCTGCATGGCCAGGATCAGATGAAAGGTGAATTTGCGCGGCAGTAGTGGGTGTGACTTGAGGTGACAGTAGGCCGCCTGTTCCAAGTAGAATGGAAAAAGGACCTTGGCATTTTCAAGGCTCGTGTGGGTGAGCACCATGGCCGCCACAGCGTACAGTTGGTAGCGCATGAGCAACTCATAGTACACCAAGGTCGAGCTAATTGCTCATTGGGGAATATGGCGATGGGAATACAACACAGCGGCCTCATCAAAATTGGTGTCGTACTCTTTTTGGGCGGATACTAGGTTGGCAAGCATCTTACAAATTCCAATCATTTTCTGAGCGTCAGCAACGTAGAGTCACATCTTGTCGTTGTTGTATTCACATTTGGCCATTTGGTAGACAGAGAAGGCCAACCTGTAGTCCTGAAGGATAAACGTATAGTCAGCCGGTTTGTACAGTTTGGACTCGACGGCATCGTGGTGGCATATCATCGATGGGCCGCCCGGCCAGGCTCCCGTGGTGACGGGCACGACATGCGGGCGCTGCTGGTTGCCAAAGTACTTGTGGTTGGCGCTGAACAGCTGGCCAGTAAGTCCACGGCGGGAACTAACCACCTATTCGTTGAGTTCCCGGATGCACCATTTCAGGCGGGTAAGCACGTGGTGGTTGAAAAACATCTGGACAAAATCGCCCAGGGCGACCACATCCGCGTTGCCCATCCACTGCCTGGAAGCTGAGACAGCAGGGGAAGCTGCAGCATCGGTGTTGGATGGAGCAGACCAAAACGCCACATTGCCATAGAGCCGTTGGTGGGTTGTCCAGAATCGCGAGCAGTCGATTTCCTTGTTCTCGGTGGTACCACCCGGCCCGGAATTCATTGAGCTGACGCAAGTGTGTCAGCCGGCCAATGGTGTACCGAACGTGGTCAAATTTCACCTCAGTCTCGGCAATACTGACCTTGGCCTCGTCATGCACCATGGTGTGCAACACGGGAATGTCCTGGGCCCGCAAAGCTGGATTCCCACAAAGTGGCCATGGTCTTGGAGCTACTCAGGGTATAGTAAGCCTTGACAGGGTCCGGACGGGACGAGGCCACCACGAGGTGTGCAAAGCTTTCGTCCTCCGAGGCCACCAGGCCATGGAAATAGGATTGGCGGTAGTCTGTGTAACACCATGGGGTCCAAGTATCCACCTCGGTCTCGGCCAGTTCCTGGGTGAGGGGAGCGGGCAAGGAGTGCTGGTAGTGTGAATCATGTAGCACGCTTGCTAGCTGGCGCATGATGATGTCGGAGAGGCCCGCGCTTTGGGCTTGCCATCGCTGTCTAGGTGGTTGGCAAAGGTATTGGTGGGGCCAGCGGTAGGTGCAGACGCTGATTGCGGGTCAGCGGCCGAAGCGGTGGTTTGGAAGGCATCGACATAGTGCGTGCTCAGCGATTTGAGGACGTAGGGGTTAATATAGCTGTCTTGCAGTGGGTACTGGATGGGCACGTCCATCCCAATGGGCTTGAGCAGGTCGACAAAGCCCTGGAGGCGGTACTGGCGCTACACCAAGGTGTCCACCTCGGAAGTGGCCAGCACGAGGATGCGTGGGCTAAACATTGACGACATAGTCTTCACCCTGGGACAGCGCTGGGCGCGAATCCAGATTAGTAGCAGGGTGGCCACCCGGTGGGGGTGGGCCAGTGGTCGCTATGGCGAGCGGAATTTGCTGGTCAAGGCAGCGCTAGACTTGAATGCGCCGACAACAAGTCCGGCAACGCGCGCAGCGGAGCTAGAATTCGCAGGGTGACTGACAATGCTACCTGTAAACGTTGGGGCAGGTGAAGCAAGGCAGACGAGCACAGTGCGCCGTTGAGCGGTGGGGAATGGTTGGACAATCGGCAAAGGGCAGAAAGAAGGGGACGCTGAATGCTCTGCGGTGCCGGGTCAAACCATCATAGGTGTAGACTACCTTTATCATTATTTTGATAGCCGCTGGTGAGTTGACTTCCCGCTGACCTCAGTTAGCAGGCGCATCAGTAAGCCCTGGACGGGGTGAATACGGCAAATGAACTAAAAAATGCACTGAGACGCTATGCTGTGGTGGAGCAGGGACAGCGCCCTAAATAATTGCCAGTGACTCTCCTGCTTCTGGTTATTAGCGTGTGTGCGCCTTTCTTTATCATACCCACCCGGCTTTGCTCAGTCTCTCTGGTTTGGCAAGGTGATGCGGCATAACAGCGCAGTAATCGCATACTTCAATCGGCGCATGCAATTGGATACCACGCACCTGATGACATGGCTAAAGAAGTCAGCGACGAGCAATGAGGTATTCATCCACCCTTAGTC
>JANBQA010000760.1:0-10392 GCA_027576955.1 Dimargaris xerosporica
ATTGTCAGACGTAAGTGAACCAGAAAAAAACTGCAATGGCAGGGAAGGAGGCGCGGGGGACGTGCATTCAAGTCAAAAAGGGGGGAATAAATTCTTTTCAATCAGAAACTTAGAAACCCCACCCGGCCCACCTGGTTCAGCACCTGGACTCACCATGGGCAGTTTTTCACTTGTTCTAAAATTATCGACCTAGTTGCCGTTGCTTGCTTTAGTCTTTTATGGTTCGTTATTTTATGGCATTGGTTTGGGGCATAAAGCGCAGCGCAGGCCAGCTTGGACACAGCACCGGTCATTCTTGCTCTCTATTCACGTCAACCAGGAGAGTCATTGCCACGTCGCAGCGAGTCGTGCGACCACTTGGCTATTACAACCGGCTGAGCGCCACCATTTCTGGCGCTCGCCTCAGCGGTGACTGACCTTGTGCACCCCGACATAGATCATTGTGGCCAGTCTACCCGCTCTGTTCTACCACCCTTGAAACCGCCGGTGCCATGGCCAAGGGTTTTTGGCAAGGGCGCGGCGTGGGCATCGCTTTGGCAGCCCTTGCTGTGATGGCGCTGTTGCATCTGCTGCTGTCACACAACAGCTCGTCGCTTCCTGCCACGCCAGTTGCCGAGGAACGCGTGGCCTATCAGGGCCAATGGAATACCAAGTCTGCGCCTTCACCGGCCGTACTCGAACCTCAAATGCCCGGCCCGCGCGCCAAGGCCTGTTTTGTGATCTTGGTCCGCAACCGTGAGATTCACGATCTGCGCAAGTCGATGCGCGAGATCGAGGACCGCTTTAACCGCAAGTACAACTACCCCTATGTGTTCCTCAACGACAAGCCATTCACGGACGAGTTCAAAACGTTGGCCAAGACCATGACCAAAGCCAACACGACCTTTGGTCAGATAGCCCAGGAGCACTGGGGTTACCCACCCTGGATTGATGTGAACGAAGCGGCCCAGACCCGCATCAAGATGAAGCATGTCATCTACGGCAGCAATGAGGCATACCGCCACATGTGCCGCTACCAATCAGGTTTCTTCTTCCGCCACCCGCTGTTGGCTGAGTACGACTACTACTGGCGCATCGAGCCAGGGGTCAAGTTCTTGTGTGACATTGATTACGATCCGTTCCTGTTGATGCAGGAGCGCAAGATCAAGTACGGGTTTACCATTTCCATCCACGAAACCAAGGAAACCATCCCCACCCTGTGGGAAACGACCAAGCAGTTTATGCGCGAGCAGCCCAGCATGATCTCCCACCCCAACCTGCTCGAGTGGGTCACCAACGACAAGGGCAAGACCTACAACCGCTGCCACTTTTGGTCCAACTTTGAGATTGGTGACCTGAACTGGCTCCGATCCCCGCAGTATCTGTCCTACTTTAATCACCTGGACCATGCCGGTGGGTTCTTTTACGAGCGGTGGGGCGATGCACCCGTCCACTCGCTGGCCGTGGCTATGTTCCTAAAGAAAGACGAGGTGCACTGGTTTGATGATATTGGCTACTTCCATGCACCCGCGCAAAACTGCCCTCTTGATCCAGAGATCAACGCCAACAAATGCCACTGCAACCCCAAGGACAGCGTGTACCATTCGAGCTGGTCGTGTACCAAGGAATTTGTCAATCTCAGCCCAAACACGGACTTGACGCTGGCCGAACTCCTGACCGATGATAGTGCCCCTTAGTGTGGCGATTGCTCAGTCAAGCCCGCTTGGCAATCAACAATAAGCAAACAAATATTGTGTTCAACTTGTGTGTACGACTCTAGCGCTTCGTGGTGACTTTAATTTCTCCAATGGACTGCTCATAAAGACGAGGGCATGCTTCACCTTTTCTCCCCTGGCTGGGATGGCGGACTGTCTGCAGTGAAGCTAATGCATCTGCTGCGTCTCATATTGCTGTTGTCCTGACATGGACTGCGCCTGGTCGACTCGGTCCATCACGGCCACTGACTATGCATCGTCGTTGCTGTTCCTTTTATGTCCACGGCAATCCCCTGGTCCCTGAAGAGCATCGTAGCGCTTTTCGCGCACAGGGAAAGATTTCCGGGCCGTGGGCATCTGGCAGTTGCGGTCGGTTCACTGAATAGTCCGTTCACTGATCGAACCAACCTATATGCGAGAGAGGGAGCAAAGCTTGTGGGCGTTGCCGAGAGCCCAATGTAGGTCTTGAGGCCAAGGGCGATCATCACGGCGATTGGCAAGACAGTGGGGTGCCTTGACCAGCCGCCGGAATTGGTTTATCCTTTCGACCAGCTCCTTGATATCTGATTCTTGGTGGTGAATGGCCAGGGAGATCTTGCACTGCAGCCACACCTATCATTGTTGGTGCAAGGTGTGGGCGAACGCATCAATGAGCGTATCTCTTCCAAGCCTGCTGTCCAGCGCAGCTATTCTTGCTCGCTGAAACTGAGACCGCTGCCCTGGCCCAAAGGCAATGGTGGTGCTCTGGATATGGGGCGCTTTCGGCTACTTGCTGGTCAGCTAGGGTCCAGGCCCAAGGCAAGCATGCTGAGTGGATGAGCGGGTTTCAGGCCACACCGCTAGGCGCTGGTGGTTTCTGCCCTATCGTGCCCGCCATCATTTGTCACCATCTATCGCTGGCCGCTGTGGCCTAAAGGCACGGCAACTTTATGGCCTTTTATTAGGCCTTGCTGCACCTCTGCTGAACAAAATAAGAGGTATACAGAGCCTTTGGCAGAAATACGTCCTGTCAGCGAACACAAAGACCGCGCGGCCAACACCGCTGCCGGAATTGCGGATACGCCATTATGGTTCGCGCTGACGATTGATTCCCCACGTAATAGGCCCACCTGGGATAGGATTCGCAGGAATTAGCGACGTGCACTGGAGTCCCGAAAAACCTCTTGGCGATCAGTCATCAAAGGCACTTCGCGTGAGCATTGGCATCCCCAAGCGTTATCCTTGCCATCAGATGGTTATTCTGAAACCGCTTCCGCTGCCATCCGCCCTCAGATATTGGCGCATGGGTGCCAAGGCTCTAGTGTCTTTTTTTCCTTCCCCTCGTTTTCCTTTTGTGTCGTTGGCGCCACCATCCTGTTTGGAACGGCCGGCCGAGGTTAAACAGTGGTCGCCCAGCCAGTGACGCAGCCATTCTGGCCAAGACTTCTTCCGTCCAGGCGAGCTCAGCTTTCTTTATATACAGGCTTGATGGTCGCCTCGAGTGAGAGCCGAAACACGGGGAGATAGGTGTTGACTGATTTGCCCATGGCATGCTCTGGTTAGCTTGTCAGTATTCCTTGTGCGTTTCGTTTTCTGCCATTAGTGTCAAGGCGCTTGGCAGGTTCGTTGGGTTATCCGTCTTAGCGAATAGCTTGGCGTGGTGGCTGCTGCTGAATAAAGGGGGGCTCGATTTGTGGTCGAGTACACTGGTTCCCCCTTTTTGGTCCGTCTTTTTCACTTTCTCTGTCCGTCTGTCTCTCCCTCCCTGGTACCTCTACCCATACAATATATATGAATATATAAGCCGGTCACCGCTGTGGCATAACTGTGTGCATACATCGGATTATTCTATTTGTTCCAGTGCTCTTTTGCCACTTGGGGCTAGGCTTGTTTGGTTGGCTATCTGCAGTTCTTTAGCCTGCGTACACCTGCCGGCCCAGCAATTGACTCGCTTGCCTTGCTCTACCTTTTACCTGCGTGGGTGCGTTTTTTTTTAAAAAGCGGGGAAGCGCCATGGCGAATTACACGGTCCTCAAGTACATTCTGGCCATTGGGTTCGCGGTGGGCGTGATCCATTTACTGGTTTCGCGCAATGCCATCGACCGTGACGCTCAAACGTACCAATCCGAGCCGATAGCTGCTGACTACGACCGCGTATTGCAAGAACCGCCCGCCTTGCCAAATGTTGTGCCAGCGCCACCCGTGGAAATCGTGCAAGCCCCGCCTCGCAAGGCCAACGCATGCTTTGTCGTTCTGATTCGCAACAAGGAAGTGCACGACTTCCGCGAGTCTATGCGCCAGCTGGAGGACCGGTTCAACAGCAAGCACAATTACCCGTACGTGTTTTTGAACAATGAACCCTTTACCGACGAGTTTAAGAGCTATGTCACTGCGCTGACATCGGCCAACGTTTCATTTGGCCTGATTCCGGAGGAACACTGGAGTTACCCGACTTGGATCGATCAGAACAAAGCTGCCGAAACCCGCGAGCGCATGAAGAACGTCATCTATGGAAGCAGCGAGTCGTACCGCCACATGTGCCGGTTCGAATCGGGCTTTTTTTTCCGCCACCCACTGATGGAATCGTTTGACTACTACTGGCGCGTGGAACCAGGTGTCAAGTTTCTGTGCGACATCGATTACGACCCGTTTTTGTTTATGCAGGACCACGACATCAAATACGGGTTCACGATCACTGGCAAAGAAATCAGGTCCACCGTGACCACCCTGTGGGACACCACCAAGCAATTTATCCGCGAGCACAGGGACATGGTTGCACACCCCAACACCCTGGGTTGGATCGTGAAACCTCGAACCGGCAAGTACAACATGTGCCACTACTGGTCCAACTTTGAGATTGCGAGCCTCAAGTTTTTGCGCTCGGAAAAGTACCTGGCCTACTTTGATTTCTTGGACAAGGCCGGCGGATTCTTTTACGAGCGATGGGGTGACGCGCCCGTGCATTCGATTGCTGCTGCCATGTTCCTCAAGAAGGAAGAGATTCACTGGTTTGAGGACATTGGTTACCGCCATGGCTTTGCTGCCAATTGCCCGCTGGACCCCGAGTTGAACAAGAAAAAGTGCCACTGCGACCCCAAGGACAGCATCTACTTCTCTGGTTGGTCATGTACCAAAGAATTCATCGCGCTGGACCCGCTGAGCAATATGGATATCGACAAGTTCCTGTAACCATCGAATCCAACTGTTGGGCTAGGCGGCGAGGGCGCTCAAGCATAAGTGAGGTTCCTTGTGCGTCAGCCCTTTGCCTCTCGTACCTTTTTCATTGCTATGATTCAATGCAAGCGTCGATTCTAATTCCATTTTTTTGCATTCGAGCTGCCTGTCGGGTATAGGCGTCGCTCTCTGTTATGCTAGGGTTGTACAGCTGTGTTTTTTGGCGGTGAATAGTAGCTACTTTTTTACATGTACAGTCACAATGGAAGCCCGAGACTCTGTCTATCCATTTGTGCGCAGGGCTTTTGATCATTTTTTATTAGGAAGTGGCAGTATACTGGACATTGGTAAAGCTATAAATTCACGCATGCACACATAAGCACACACAGTCCAGTGTGCACCCCATGCCATGGCGCCTAGTGTAAGCGAGTGCCTTAAGGACAGGGCAGCCGTACAGCGCTGCATAGAATAGCCTCGAAATGTGGAACAGAAGCACGTCCATGCACACGCGTGCTCGAGCAATTGGTATTAGTTGGTGCATTGATGTGCACGGACTTGCTGAAAAAAATCAAGGCTACCATGCCCAACAGAGTGCCTTTGACCACTGAGAAAAGGGCATGGCCAAGTGATTTCCGACGGCGACTGAATGCGAGCAAACGATAACTATGATAAAGGTGTACACTGTGAGTGTACATCGCTGGGCGATTCACGTATTTTGACGTGATTCCATATTTCTACCAGCACATTCCCATCAGCCAAGTGGTGTGGTCCACGCTTGAAGATGGACTGGTAAGCACTGGCAGAGGTGGAGGCGGGTCTCACACTTTACACAATTAATGGCAAAAAAATAATAGAGAGAGCAAAGGTGGTGGGAGTGAAAGGGCGGGTTAATTATGGAGAAATTGATCCACACCCATTTAGCCAGTCTAGGCCGAAAGTCGTAGCAACGTTGAAGTGAATGCGAGCACCGTACGGGAGCATAGTGCAAACAAAAGGCCCAGGACATGCGATAGGTTGCGCTGATTGGAAAGCGGCCGTACCATGCACCACCACACACCTATCGGTATTAAGGCGATGGTTAGCAGCGTAAATAAACATTGCCTACCATGAGAACTCCCCTCCTCACTCCCTTCGCAATACCTTGCTCTCGCAGTCACGCCATGCTTTCCGCCTTTTTCAGTTTGCGTTGAGTAAACTTGGCCTCCCACAGGAACCAACAAGGCTCCTTAAAATGGACAGCACACACTTGGTCTCATACCTTCACCCACTCCTCCCAAGAGATCTGGGAGTGGCGGACATTGCCTATGTTTTATTTGTTTACCTGGTGGACGCTTGTTCAGGGATAGAATTCCCAGCTCACAAAGTTACTGGTGCCCTCGGTAACTCTTTAGGCTGCGCGATTGTGAGCAATGCCCTAATCATGGTCTTTGTTACTGGTTAGTGGATGGAGGAAAAAGGGAAGAAGTTGAACAAGTACGCCCGTGAGGACTGAAAGAGCTTTGCGAATGAGTTCGCGCTGCGAGCAATAGCAGTGGTGTACTTGTGACAGAGATAGCCAGGGTTGGTTTAGGCAAAATTTGTTCTGCTGCATTGTGACGCTAAATAGCCGTCAGGCACCCAGCAAATTGCACCCTCTGCGCACGGGCAGCATTGCGTGCTTGCAGAGGCGGGTCCCAGACTATCTAAAATGGTTGCACTGATCAGATGCAGGTGTGGAGGCGCAATGGATGCCTGCAGCCTCACAACAGCCTTATGCGCGGACAGGCGAGTGTTTGGACCCATCGGGCTTTCCAGGCCTCGGACCTCGGAAAAGGCGTTGCCAAGGGCCAAAGACCGGTTCACATTGTAGCAGACGGTGGTCGGTGTATCCACCACTGCCTCTTTCCCAAAATAGCAATATGCACACAGCGCAGTATCGCCGAGTCGGTTGTTATCATTCGCCAGAAGTTGCTGTAAATGTGGTGAAGGACGGACGGAAGTTGGGCACGCCAAGCGAAAAATAACGACCACAGCGAATCTGGAATCGTGAATAACAGAGTGAATGCGAGCGAGTGAGGGTGAGAAAGGCGTGAAGGCAAAAAAATCAGTACTGGTGGTTGCTGCAGGACGAGGGACTTTGTACTGTGGCGGCCGAAGGCCGCCCAGCGCCGAGTCAGGTGACGAGTCACCTGATGGGCAGGCCTACGGCCAGAGGCCTCGCCTTGAAGTGCGCTGGCTCCGACACCCAGGTACGGGGTCGTCCTTTACTTATTAATTACCGTGCTAGAATAAACCCTCATTTAGGCGGTCACAACCTTAACAGTACAGATGGTGGTATTGCGCAAGCTGATGACGGCTGGTCTCAAGTTTTTCGCGAGTCTTAAAAAGGCAAGCCATAGTGTGCCAATGCATGCACAGGAGATTGGGTGAATGTGTTAATGCATTCCTTAAAAGGTGTAAATAAGTGAGGCAGTTCCCCTGGTCAGTTTCCTCGGCCGGACGTTGACGCCAGTGCATAACGTGTGGTCGCATCAATGGCCACCACTGGGCGATTGGCCGCTGGAGAAGCAATAAAAAAGGCTGTGTGCGGGCGGGCTATATGGAGGCAAAGAAATGTGAAGCAACGCAAACCGAGCCCAGGACGGTTTTTACCCGGCAGCAAACTCATTTGTGCTGCCAAGGTGGTGTGCACTGGCGTTGGTATTGACTTTAATACTGCATCTTGCGCACCCGTTTCTTTTTCTTTTGTGCTTTGACGCACAAAGTCACTCTTTTTACTTGCCACGCTAGCTGGTCCCGCCTTCAACCATTCCTTTACCGCTGTAGATCGTAGGTTGGCGGACATATGGTGCCGATCATACCCAGCCACTCCAGACTTCACGTCTATTTTGCAGGCTCCTTTACCCAGCGACTACACCCAAAATTGATGCTTCAAGCAAGGTTAGGTTAATTAGAAGGGGTCCCTAAAAGGAACAACGCGCTGCTAGCACAGGCAGCAGCGCACACATCGCCCTGACGTGTATCGAGTGTGGCCTGCACAATATATGCCTGGGCTAGCACCGTTTCAGCGTTCCGTGCCCGTACAGGCACAGCTCGTCACTCGCCTGTACCATCTGATAAACAAAAGGCCAAACCTGTTTGTCAAACCGACTGTAAGGTTTTTATGCTGTCAGGCGCCAACAAACAATCCATGGCTTGACACGGGCGTGCGATGGCAAAAAAGTATGAGGGAAGGGGATAAAGGTGCGAGGGTGCCAAATCTTTGTCGTTATTGTTCGTGGTGTGTTCTGCAGTTTACGCCAATCACTAATTGTTGGTCTATGCACTGACCTCAAATGATGCAACCCAACGCGCTATTTAGCCATATAAAAAAATTCAAAATGTCGTTGGCGCGTCTGTGGGAGAGCAGAACAACTGGGTAACAAAGACATATTTGTTCATCGTATCACGCCGCTGCAGTCTATCGCCGGCCTCTTGTGCGGCTATTTCTTTCTCCCACTCGCGGCTTACACTTCATGTCGAAGAAGAAAAAGAGTACTGTGACCTTTACAGGCAGTGATATTAGTAGTAGTGGGTATTCGAGCGGCAAAGACCCAACACTGTCTGCATAGGGCTTCGCAGTGAGTTGTTGGAAGCAGATTATGGATGATGGTCGGACCGCCAATACACTAAAGCGCTAAAAACGGCGCACTCGAATAAAGGCCCTTGGTGGATTGCCCAAACCTAGTAAATATGTCCGTGCTTATGAACTGGCGTTTGGAATACGCCAGTTATCATATTTGGCAAGTGGGGCAGGGTCCTTTAACTGGTGGCCTCAATCACCATTCTGCAAAATATACACATTCACACTCACACACATACCATGGTCACTAAGCTGTGAAAGTTGACTGTTGCTGGTGGAAGGGTTGTGCCAATTTTTGCAACCATGGGCAAGACTACCACCATCCATAAGCAATGCATCCGGCTAAATAATGAGGAACACCCGCGAAGCCATCGGCGGATAATCGGCAAGTATGCGAGATTGAAGTAGCACTGCTACAGGATGATTCGTAGAATCTTGGCGCGCGTGGTCGTTGCACTTTTTCTCTCCACCAATTTGCCAACGTGTGGCCGTTGGGAGATGTTGTGCTGGTATTTGCTGCTAGGCCATGCGCAGGTTACTCCCTGGGAGGTAGTGGGGAGCAGCCTCCTTAGAGATCACACTTCGACATTCGGCCTAGGCCAATACTCTTTGCCCGCCTTCAGTTTAATGCAGCTAGGCTGATAGAACAGGGTATAGTTATCCATCACTCCCCAGTTGCAACGCGTCGTTTGATACGATTGACCCGCATGAGGAGGCGAAAGTAGGGGGAGAGGCCGCTGCTGTTGCACTTTAGTTTTATTTTATTTTGCTCAGGTTCGGGACGTCACCCGCTCAGAAGGCCCCATTAGGTTTTATCAAAACTGCATCGGCACCACGGTCAGGAGAAAGGATGTAAAAAGCATACCATAGGCACACAAAGTTTGCACACGCATGGCCAGCAAAAGGATTGAACCCGTTCCCCAGAACATAGGAGTAGGCGATGCAGCCATCACGGAACGATGTGTATGTCCCCATATATGGTCCCTCCCCCCCTTTGCACACACATTTTTCCCACTGGCAGGTCCTGTCCCCTATACTACTGCACACACTTGCACCTGTCTTCCAATCGTTCCAATTAGGCAACTTCCACCCTTCGCATTGTTGTGATCGCAGTGATAAAACCAAGCCAGCGGACTGGCTGTGGTCTGACAGTGCGTCTTTTTATTTTTTGCAAAGGGTGCACCATCTGTCATGCAGTACAGGGGCGCGGCAACGGCCAACTCGGAAACGGCTCGCTAAAGCACGGGGTACTTCAGTCACTGCAAAAAACAAAAAAGGGGTAAAGCAAAAAACGGTGGTGGGTTGATACAAGTGCCGTTATGCAAGTTGGTGCCATGCGTGGGGAGTAGGCGTTGAATGCAACAACTGGGGTTAAACCTGCCGTCATTGCTGCGAGGCGAGTGCCATTCATGCGGCCATTTAGGGTGGAGACGAAGGGTAAAGAGCGAGTGTGAGCCAGAGGGCCGAACACCGTGGTCATCGCATCATCGGGTGCGAGGTGGTGTCAAGGAAAGGTGCTCGTTTTTCGCGCGTTGGCCTCAGCCAGACCAAGAGCCGACCACCGTCATTCACCATAAAGACAAGGTCTGGCGGTGTTTATTTCGCTAGTTGTGGTATGAGATGCTATGGCATGTCTCATCGTCATCCACACCTTGCTGTCCTTGTCGCTCTTTATCGGGCGTTTGTTGAACCGAGCAGAGTGTGAGTAAAAGCGAGGCTGCCTGCGAAAGGCGTTCTTGCGGGTCGCGGAGTGGGTATTCAACTTGATTTTTTGCAGCATCCTTGAAGGTCCCATGCATGCCCATTTGTCTAGCTGCCAGCTAGCGTAAGACTGCCCGCTCTGCCTTGCCTGGTTGGATATGTCGCAAAAAAAGGTAACTGCTAGCCATGGTGTGCCGAGGAGGAAAAATATGAGGGAGGTAATGGGGTCGGCACGGGTGGGAA
>JANBQA010000761.1:0-10377 GCA_027576955.1 Dimargaris xerosporica
CGTGATAATGGCTATATCTGGATATTGATGCAATTGATCGGGCTTGAAGGGTACCAGTCGGCGCTGATTCGCAACGATTTTGCCAAAACGGAGGATTACCTGGCCAAGTTGGTGCAGCTGTACAACGACCACCAAACCATGTCGGTGGATAGCTACTACCCTCGGGACCTGGCGCTGCACTGCGTCATCCGGTGCCAGCATAACAACATTTCCGATGTGCCAAACCTCAAGTACCGCCACCCCACCATTACCGTCGCCATGCCTCACTTTGTTAGCGACCAGGAGATGCAGCGCGCAATTCGTGAAAAGGCCAACGCCATCGTTAGCAAGGAACGCGTGGAGGTTGATGGGTTTATGCACCTAACTTCGAGCGAAGTCGTCCAACTAGGCCTGTTTAGTCAATCCCAATACATGTACGCCACGCAGATTCTGTGCGGCTACCTATTTCCAACCCCAGCGCAAGCCCTACCCCAGTCACACTGCTTCGCTAAACTGCTCGAGTACAAGGCTTGCGGGAAGATTAGTCAGGATATCCTGGAATCGTTGTCCGTGGCCGCTGGCGAGCGGCTGGCCCAGTTCCTTAACCGGCTCAGTATCGATTGGTATAGCCTCCCGGAAAATCTGCAGGCCCCCTGTGCATCGCCCGTAGCGTTGGACACGTTCTATCGGTTAACGCTGGTGTTACCGAGCACGTGTGAGCCCATTGTCAACGATATTCTGCAACGGTTGAATATCATGGATGCTCAGGTTGCCAAGGCTGCAGCGGTGGCTGCCAACATACCGGCAGGGCACCTGAGCGCAAACACAGCAGGGGCGGCCCAACCTGGCGCGGAGAGCGATTTAGCGAACAATGCACCTCAAGTGCTAAAGGAATTATGGGACACCAAGACCCTGTGGCTGCAGACGGTGGTTCAGCTGGTGGCGTACCGGCTAATGCGGTACTTGCGGGACTCCCACCATGCCCCGACGTTGCTTAATTGCGTGGTGCATCTGCTGCAGCAGGCACCATGCCGCCAGCTTTACCAGTCTTTGGAAACCTTGGTCATGCAGATTTTAAACGTGCAGAGTGATCAGCGGCTGTTTGAAGCGCTCCTGGGTTACCGATCGAATCCCAAGGACACCACTGGTGGCCAAACCAACCCACCCCAGTCTTCACGACCTCGTCCAACGTGGTTTGCCGACAATGAAATGCTCGCGCGACGATTGGTCATGACGCTGGCGCATCTCGTTAAAACCTGTGATATGGGGCGTCGGTTGTCCCAAGAAACTGTTCATACCGTGCTCGGAAACTGTGGATCGGGTCCACGGTTGGTGTGGTCTACCACGACGCTGGCGTACTTTCCTCCTGTCATTCGCGACTATTATCTCCAGGCCTATGCCACCGTGCCAGCCACCGAGACCACGGATGACGCTAATGATGCCCCTGCCCTAGCCTCCACTGACAACGGTGGTGATACGGTGGCAGCCGCTTTGTTGCCGACGATCAGTACTACAGCTGCACCATCAGCCATGTCCACTGACCCAAAGGCACGCGCCACCACGCCCATTGGCCTGTCGACCAGTCCCACCGTTGCCCAGGTGAACCACATAATCAGCCAAGACGACATCCACAACATCTTGATTTTGGGCGAAGCTGACCAACGCAACGAACAAGCCCTCCTTGATTTTTATGCGTGCGAAGCCAACCAGCAGCTGTTTTTGTGCGTGCTGTGGACGATTGTGGAGATCCAGAACGAGGTTCATCCCTTTATGATGCGCTACGTGCGTCGCATCCTTCGCTCCTTCCCCGCTAACCATTTGACGTCGTACACGGTCGCGCTGGTGGATTTTGTGTTGGACAAGCCGCTGGACGATGCTGCTAGTGACCAGGGCTACCTCCACCATGGGCGCCTGTTGGACGATTTTATATGGAAGTACCAAATCCTTAACCTGGACCACGTGGTGTTTGCCCTATGCAGGGGGCATCGCACGCTGACAGCCGAGAGCTCTACCCATCGTATCTTGCAGTACTTGCTGTTTGACTCCGAGGCGCTGCAAGCTCGGCTAACGCACTGGCGGTCTCTAGGGTTTTCGACCCAACCATGGACCGATGTGGACCATTTTAGCCGGCTGTGCCAATACCTGGAACGCTTTCCCGAATTTCATGACTATGAAGCATTCCAAGCGCAGTCGTATGCCGATCTAACCACGATGCCCACGCTGGATCCCCCACATGCCTCACCCCTACCGGTCTTTTACGAGACCCAGATCCTGCGTCTGATCCATGGTCTGGACTTTCTAGTGGCGCGGTGCCTTGAGCAGGAAGACAAGGCACTGCTCTGCCGACTGCTCACCACGTATGGGGACCTTATTAAGACGCACTACCAATTTCCGCTGAGGTTTGTCCAGAACACGCTCCACTATTACTACGACTCGGCTTTGCTGCGTGACCGTCAGGTCCTGCGGGCCCTGTTCTCGGTGCTGGATTGGGACCAGTACGCCTTTACTCCCGAGTTCCAAAGCCTGGTGACAAGCGATGCGCTAAACATATTTGAGCTGCTATCGGCTGAGTACATTACTAAGTTGTTGGAGCACACGGTTCATTTGACCCAGCCCATGAGCGTGGCCCCGCATTCCAGCCCTTGCCCCATTGCTCGACAGTACCGCGAGTACTCGAACCCGTGGATGTTTGGTGTGCACCATCTTGCCATCGAAATCATGGTCCTGTCGCTGCTGCTGGAAGAACAAACGGGCACGGCGCAATTAGCCGAATTACAGGAGAAGCACGTTGCGTATGGGCACAATTTGGTGCTGATCAGCTTGATGAACCTGGTTGGGCAGCCCTGGCTTCTCCAATTGTCTCGCATAGCTGTGCCAGCCACCCATCCACTGCAACTGTTGGCTGCCACATTTGCGCTACTGCCAGTGCAGGCGTTTAGCCGCCCAGCAGTGATTCATGTGCTCCATTGCATTAAAACGGAGGATGGCGCACCGCTCGCGGAGGTGACGCCAGCGTATCTGCAGTCGTGGTTTGAAACGGTGGGTACCCCACCCATTGGCTCGTCGATGGCTGCCACTGATGGACTGCCATCGGCAGCAGCCCATGCCGCTGCCACCAGCGGTGGTGGTGGTAGTGATGTACCGACGGCTGATGCGGTCAACTTTCCCGCCTTATCGCCCATGCAGTCGTATATTTTTAATCCGTACGTGACCAACTATGAGCACTTTACCAACAATATACCCAACTGCTACTTGGCCTTCTTCCAGAGCCTAGTCAAGTATTCGGGAATCGACATCTTTTACACAGTGCATGCCATGCTGCGGTCGTTGCGGTCGCCTGCGACTCTGAGTTTGGTCGCAACCACGAATACCACTCCGTTGGATGAGCTTTTACCGGGCGTTGGCGATAACCTGGCGCTGAACAATGGCTCTGGCAGTGCTGCGTCGGCAACAGGCGGAGCCTCGGCAGGAGGCGGTCCGATGTCGGCACGCAGCAACGAACCTACCACGCCCGCAGGGCTGGCTGCTGCCCCCCTGACCATGGGAGGCGGAGCAACGCCCGCCACACCGACCCCTGGATTTCCTGTCACACCTGGTCGTGCAATGCATCCACCGGCTGCATCCCCAGCCCCGCTGCTGGCATTTAATCAACCCACACCCCTCGGTCAGCCGCTAGCGCTATTGACGTCTACACCAACCCCGCTGCGCGCTGCTTCGTCCTTGTCACTGGGCGAAGCTGCTTCAGGGGCCACTACGGCGAGCGGGGGAAAAAATTCCCGCCAACCAAACCACCACCCGGGCCTGATGGGCACCCGCGATTTGACCGCCGACTTCGCTATTGTTGACGCCATTCACCAACGACTCGTGTCGAGCACCGGCTCCTCACTCGGTGCCCTGTCGTCGGACGCGCAGCTACTGTACCTTATGGCGCTGATTGGCCCCACACTGTATCGCCTGGACAGCAACAGTCCTTCTGGTTATAACCACGGCCATAAGATTGAGGACGGTCTCTTATTGCGAGCCCTGGTAGCTGACCTGTTGTGGTTGCTGGTCGAAATTTCTGCCACGCTACCGCTTTATGGGCACCATAGCACGCTTGGTGTCGAAACTATTGTGGATTTCTTTCACCACGTGCGCGCGAGCTTTGCCCATGATGGTCAGGCGCATGCTTTGTCGTTGTCGGCGGGTACGTGCTCAGCTGCCACTTTTTGGCGTGATTTGGAACCCATCGTTCAGCAACTTAAAGAGCCTCTGCGCTGCCGATTATTAGCGTTATGCTTCGATCGAAAGGGTTGAAGCCCCTGCCCAAGCGTTTTTGTTGTGATTGCCTGTTTTGGTTTGTGATATTGTTGTTTGGGGCTGAGCCAGCTAATACTTTTTGTTTCCACAATCCACAAGACGTGCTTGGCAGCGTTGGGCAGTGGAAATGCCTGTGGGATGCCTGCATATAGTCAGTCACATTGTCCCTTTTTATATGAGTGGGGTGTACCACTAGTCATTTTATCTGTCATGGGATGAGCAATAAACGCGTGCCGATGCTGCGGTAAAATTTGCTACCCATGCAGCTTGGGCGAAATTTGGGGCATTGGCCTATTTATGCGAGCTCCGATGCATGAAAAACAACCCTATACCATCGCCTGTTGATAACCAACCGTCGCTACCGAGTCCAGTCCCATCGAACTGCTGGTGCCAAATCTAGGCCGCTTTCACTGACGTACCGGTAGCACTGGGCTCTGTATGCGTAGCTGCGGCTGCCCAGTGGCACAAGGCTTGGGCCTGCAAATCGGGCTCGTGGGCAAACAGATGGACGGCATAGGCAGCAGCCTCCGACATACGGTACAGGGCTTCCCAATTGACATTAGCCAAGCCATCGCATTTGGCATGGTGGCAAGGGTCAAGTGGGGTGTTGGCGAGACCGCCAAATTTGGCGCGTTCAGCGTCCGTCTTGAGCTGGCGAGCCCCGGTGAGCAATCCACCCGAGGGCACGCCGTGTCTCATAAAGGGCACAAAATCGCTGCCGCGTTTCATAGCCGCAAGTTGAAATGGGTACCCACGGCGTTCAAAAAACTCGGTAAACGCCAGCTCGACAAAGTACGAACCAATGGCCACGTTGGCCGGCGCGTCAGAGCTTCGGTGGACCATTGGGATGTAGTTAGGAGACGCCAGCATGTCAAAATTTAGATAAAAGGCCACCTGGTCCCAGGTTAGGGGCATCTGGAGCGCCAGTGCATTGGCGCTGTGGGTGGCATTACGAAGCGAGCGAGCAAAAAGGCGAGATCCCAGCAGGCCATCTTTCTCAGCGCCCCACCAGGCAAACACCAGGCGGTTGTTGGGCTCAACCTGTTGGCGACGCATGGCCAGCAAGATCTCTAAGGTGGTGGCGCTCCCTGAGCCATTGTCGTTGATACCTGGCCCAGCGTCTACCGAGTCCAGGTGAGCACCCACCACCACGGTGTCGTCGACATTGGCCGCGCGCCACTCACACAGGATGTTAAAAGTGGGTACAATGGATAGGGTTGTGGCGGTGAACAAGCTAACCCGGGCGTTACGAAAGGATGTCAGCGACCGACCCACCGAGAATGATACGGCAATGGCGGGAATCTCCAAAAATGGGTCGCCTTCCTGCCACTCGTCCTGGCGCACACGGCGGTTGAGCAAGGTTTTGCGGGAGGAGGTGCCCTGAAAGAGGATGGCGGCCGCACCCGCGCTTTGGGCAATCCGCGCTGCCTCCCACAGGGAGCACTGGCGAGTTTCACCAATGACCACCACAGCACCTTTGGATTGGGCCGTATGGCTGGATGAGGAACAGCCGCCGTACGGGATCGCCACGACCTTTGCGTTGGCCAGATACCCGGTTCCGCTGCCTCCGTACCGTAAACTCTGAAAATCGATGCCGTGACGGTATGGTATCCACGCAGGGCTCATTAGCATCAGCCGGGGCACTCGGTGCTCATGCCAGATCGGCGCCTTGAACCACTGCAGTTCTAAAGTATCGCACGCAGCTGTGCTATGCAGTACGTTGTAGACATAGTCGCCCGACTCACGGTACCCATGGGCCACCGACCGGCTGTTGCCGTGCTGCTCGGCAATGCTCGCCAGCGCTTCAAGGTGGTGGCGAATATGGGTCTGGTTTAAGTGGTCAGCAAGGGCCGGGTGGGCGAGACCGATGATGTCTTGAGGCAGCGTAGGGTTCTGTCCAGCCAAACCACCGCCCTGGGACTGCCACAGCCAAAACAAGCCGACGCCCACCAGCACTAGGCCCGTACGTACCCCCCAGTGGCACGTCCTACGACGCCCGTAGTCTATGAGTAACCCTATGGGCCGAGCGCCAACCCATGCATAGCGGTTCCTGGTTAGATGCTGGTGTCGGTCTGAACCCAGCAGTGCCATTTGGGTGCTGGTTGGGTGGGCAAAAGCCAAGCGTCCCCGTCATCTCGGGGATAAAAGCAGCAGGGGCAAGTGCCCGGCGGTGGTACCTTGGGCGCTCTTGGTATCCATCCTGGCAGAGCGCTTGTCGAACCAACTAGGTGCGTAAGTATACGAAAAAAAAAGAAGCGGCACTGGCAAGGACGACAAATACCAAAAGCGATACAGGGGTAGCCCAAGCAGTCTCTGTACCGGGCACCGTGTGTTCACAGTCCAACGCCCACCAAGATAGGACTCTAAAGTTGGGTGCACGCAGCAAAACGATGCACGACAGCTGGTAAGGGAAGGGGCCAAGGAAAGAACGCGATGGGATGCACTTAGCCCGAGGATGGGGCCATGGCCGCGGTTTTTGTTTTAGGGTTATTGGGCCAGCCAATGCCCGACGCAGCGGTGTGGGGACCACTGGCAACGGCCTGCAGTGGCAGCAAAGGCACGGCCAGGCCAGAGAAAGGTCAGGCGGCCCGAGATTTCCCACCTCCTTGCACGCTTGGCTCATCCTGACAACCAGTGCCTATAAATGGAGGGGGCCCGTGCCACGCGCACCCATGCGGTCATTACCTCGCCTGCCGCATTGGGGAGTTGAGGGAGAGGGGACTCGCATGTCCGCCATGAGTTGCGGGATGGTCAGCGCCAACAATGTAGTATTAGTCTGGAGGAACGGGGAGAGAAGGCCAGTTCAGGCCAGGCCGCAGCGGCATGCACGTTGCGCGGGTGTGGTGGTGAACGACGTCCTTGTTCGCCTGTTCTCAACGCACGCGACCACCACCACCCTATGCATTTCACTGCATACCCTGCACTGGGTGCCCATTCACTCGCCCCAAGTGGGAAAGGGGGAGGAGAACAGTTGGGCAGCGTGTATGGTATCAAGCCAGAGGACTAACAGCTAGTGAGCTCTGAACATTCTTACCACTTGGCGGCCACCTGCCCCCGTTCTTGCTTGAACTCTGCGGTCTTAGCGGAGTGGGTGGGCCGAGCGAGTAATGAATCAGCGCCGCACCAGGGGTGCGTTGTGTCGGACGGAAACAATAACACGGCAGCACGCATGGGGTTGCGGTGGTTGCTGGTGCAGCACGGGCTCTGATCGCTGCTGTGCCCAGCTGCATCTCGATTGGTCCCTGGTTCGCGCGCTATGGGCTGGTACACTGCGACTCGAGGAGAGTTTACCCATATTATTTCGATAAATACTACCTCCGATCCGCCTCGTTTCGGTGTTTGGGTGTGTTTTCATTTTTTTTCAAGTTTATTCACACTTGCCGGTGGTAGTTGCCCATCTTTTTTAACGGCCGAACCTCGTCCCAGTTTGCATCTTTGTGTGTGACAATTATTTTTTGTTTACGTGGGGCGCGCCAAGTTTGACGTATCAGGCAGTCGTGCGAGTCCTGCCCAAGGCTGTCTATTGGTTGCTACAGTGCCGTCAGCTACGGGAGGGCCCTCTCCTGGAATCTCGTCAACTAAGTGTGTGTGGTCATCAACGCACTCTTAAATAGAGCGTAGAGCGCTGTCCCGAGTGGGGCGGAGCTTGGCTGCGTTGCGCCCTTATGAGCACGTATTTTGTGTTTAGCATCGACTCGCCTCGGACCAAGCCACGGCCCGCTCCCAAACCTCGGTACCGACGGGGTACTTGTAAGCGATGCGTGGCTCTCAAAACTGCCTGCGATGGCCGTGAGCCGTGCGCCAAATGCAAGGCTCGCCGCATTCCTTGCGAGTATGGCTACATGAGCCGCATGTCCCCAAAAAAGGACCTCAAGCATCTCGCCACTAAGGCCAGCTCGCAGACGCTCACCATTTCGACTACCTCCACTACGCTGGTCAAGACAAGCACGACGCCGCCGCATACCTCGCCGGAGCTCCACCTCGCCACGCCGCTCACGCCAGCCACGTCCGCAGAGCCCCTGTCCCCGCTCGCCAGCCAATTCTCCCCCACTCCCACCACCGACCTCTCGGGCATTATAAACTGCCTGCAGCACCAGCTCCTGCAGTCCTACCTGGAACTGGCCGTGGCCCTGGACCAGCCAACAGCCATCCCCGCGAGCATCGCCGCCACACCCCTCACCAACCTGTCCGTAGCCAGACCAGCCCAGGGCCCCGAGCTGGCCGAGGATCAGCTGTACAGCCCTTCGCTCGTGCGGTTCTTAATCGCCGTGTTTGTCAATTACCAGACCCGCATCTTCCGCGATTTGTACCTCGAGCGGCTGTACCGCAAGCTGGCGGCCAACAAGATTTCGCCGTTTGCCCTCAACTGCATCCTGGCGTACGGCGCCTGCCTGTCACGCGACCAAGGGGTCGACGCCAGCACCCGACAGCGCATCACGGGCCTGTACCTCGACCGAGCGGATGCCCTGCTCATTGGGGAGCTCGAGCGCCCATCGCTGGACACGCCATGCTTGGTCTCCTTCTTGGGCGCGCCCTCAATGACCATCATGGGCGACGACCGGTTCATGTACTACTCGGGGCTAGCGCGGCAACTTACCATGCAACTCGGGTTTCATCTCAAGCGGACCACCGCACATACCTTGTGGCATAAATCGCAGTACTCGCCGTTTGTCGAATGCGGCAGCAGCCACTGCGTGGAAGATGCCGAGGACGAGCTCGTGGAAGAATACAAACGTCGCACGTTTTGGTCCATGGCCATCTACAACGCCACCATTTGCTGTCTTATGGGCACCTCATGCGTGCTCACCTCGGAGTATATTGACGCAGAACCCGTGGACGACACCCTTATCCAACGTATCTTGACATGCGACCCAGCCCACGACCCTTATCCCAGTATCGTTCCCGGTCTATCTAACGCCATTTGTGGGTACCCGTACCTGACCGATTATGTTATGCTGTCAGCCGAAGTTACTCAGTTACGCGTGCGCGCTCAACAACACGACGCGGTGACCATCCAAGACTACTATGATCTCAATGGGCGGCTGCGCGCGTGGTACGAGCACCTTCCACCACACTACCACCTGCCGCCGCTCCATCACGATCATGCCACGTTCTTGGAGGACCCGGCGCACTATAGCTCCCTGTTCAGCCTGCACGGCAACTTTCATATGACCGTCATCTTTCTCAATGTGTACAACTGGAACGCAGGGCCAGACACCATTAGGCCCGAGCAAGACCAGCTCTGTCACCAAATCGCCATGGAGTCGGCCGATTTCTTTACCACCCGATGCTTGCCATTTTTTCGTCGCTTACCCTGTCAGTACCATACCCTGTTTGTGGTGGTCAATTACTTTGCCGTGGCGCTAAAATATGCCCTGGCGTTGCCGTTCCTAACGTCTGCTCAACACCACCAAACCCAAGAGCTCATCACCGAGTATTTGACGTTGCTCAGCGAGTTTACAACATACGCCACGTACTCCCAGGTATTTGTGCGCATGGTCAAGGACATTGCCGACCGGGCACACTCCATGACGCCAGAATAAAGGAAGGGTAGACGAACGTCCTCTTTTCCCTTGCCTCGTTCTTGGCGGTCCAGCTGTGTTAGCCATTGTATTTCACCTCCAACTTGTTTTTTTTCAATGTTTTCTCCGCTGTTATTGTTGCATCTCCATCACTAAGCTTTTGATCCATTGCTCTGTGCGGCTATTATCGTTGTTATTATCTCGAGCTGTTCCCCACATTTAATTTTTGATCAGTGACCATTGGGCACAGCTTTCAGACACCACTCCTTATAAATTGCAGTGGGTTGCAGATTTAGACTAATCCCGCGGGAGGTTTTAAGATCTGCTGGAGGCTACGGCTACCAACTTGAATACTACTGCGGCTAGTATGTACCATATAATATCCTCTCAATGCCAAGGGACGGCCAATGGTGGCATTTGGCCAATGGCGGGAGAGAACGGGTCCTTTTTTGGGGCGGGTTGGCTGGTTTTAGAGCCTCGGGTTTACACCATATTAGGGCAAGTCACGCCGGGCCCAACGTTGAGTTGCAACAAAGAAAGCCATTCCCGTCACCGTGGGTCAATCGTTGGACCAAAA
>JANBQA010000762.1:0-10369 GCA_027576955.1 Dimargaris xerosporica
CCACCCTGCTCCCACCTATTTTTATTCTCCCGCATTACGCTTGCATACGCACCATTGGTGCCTAATTGCTCTGCACTTTTCGCCATGCTGGATTGTGCCATTTACGCTATTATTGCTTTTATTCATCAATGTAGTGCACTGTAACGATAGCAAATGGTTCGTTTATATCTTTAGGTATTGGTATTGACAAAATTTGGCATTTCAGTTTATTTTTTGGCATGATATCACCATGGTCATTGCCAGTGTGGGTGATTGCATATAATGGCGCCTGGCTATTCACTCAACTATTAGTGCTCAAGCCTCCTTTAGGCTTCTGCTTTGGTACCCTGTATTTGGTGAAGTTATGTTATCCTTTACACGTCCACCCTACGTGCCAGCAGTTTTTGGTTGGTGTTGTTGTTATCATTTGTAGTTTCGGTCTCTTGCGTGCCAATTATAGCTGCACGCCCTTAATGTACAATTGCCCCTGTTAGTGACCTTGCTCTTAATTACTCGCGGGCCCATGCGCCTACGGCCTGCTAATGGTAAGCCACGACCCTGTCGTTGGCTACGTGTACGCTAATTGCGCTTTTAATTTTGGGCGCGCCCAATTGTTGGCTCATCATCAAGTCAAATGCCATCAGTTTGCATGGCACCGCGGACGATGCAGCAAACGCCGAAGCTCCCCCCTCCCAATGGGTCATGGTGAGCTCTAAAATATACAAACACAATAAACCAAACTTGACTACAGCCCAGTTTTGAGCAAACCAGCTATTGACGAAGGAGGGGTGTGGCCGCCATGAGACGCTGGCACCAGGGCCGGGCAGCAGCCTCCATTCATCGTAGCGCCAAGTATTGCTGTGCGCAGTTGACAGGGCAATGGAACCTATAACCGGATCGTCGTGCCTTTTTTGTCCTGTGTTTTTTTGCTAGAGCCTCAATTTCCTTGCTCTTGCACGAAAAAGAAACTGGGGCCTTCCACGACCCATGCCTAGATTCGTCCCGGCGTACTTATCCGTTGGTGGGATTCACCATGGCTGGGCGGATCCCAAGGGTCGATCCATTGGCCTCCCTGACTCGGGTTCAGCAGACGACCCTTTGGACTTTGCGCCGCAACGTGGTGCTTTTTGGCACCTATGGCCAGGAGGCAGGAGCAGCAAGAATAATATATGACTGGCCACCCCCATTCGCCCTTGTCCTCTGCACCAGCCAAGTCCGCCCCTGGCGTTGGCCCCGTGGGCTTGGTCGGTCTTTCTTTATGGGAGAGAAGTCAGGAGGACGCTGGAGCCTCAACTGCCCAACAGGGTTCACATTCTCACCGATCCAGACCAGCGAGCGGTTGCCAGGTCTGGATGGGTGTCTCCTGTTGGCGCCCACTGTGCTTTAAAGTTGTGTTTATGGCGCGGTACTTGGGCTGGCATCAGCGCCTATAAAGTGTGCACTCATCTCCGTGTTATTTCCTCTGTAACGCCAATTGTTTTTGCTATGCCACTCTTCTCCTGTCCACCTCCCTCCAAGCCCTGTTTAATGCACGGTGCGCACTAATGTGATTGTACCCGAAAGCTTGCTGGGTAAGCATCTGCTCAGCATTGATGCACAACTCCTTTTTCTGCTCCCCGACGCGAGATACTTGCAGCGCTCTTTTTCGCGCCGCTTTTTTTCCAACTGCCAAAGGCCCTTTTAATCTCTGCAGCGCATGAGCCGCTTACCAGCATCTCGCTACATGTGCACAGCCCTTGCTACCAACGAAAAACGATCCAGGGGAAGGGGCACATACACAGCAGCGCGCGCTCGCACAGGTTTGTTGTGACGAGGCTGCAGTGTACCTTTTATTCTTCTTTTTGGACGTATTGTCCCTTGCGACGCACGCCGTGCTTGTGCAGCCAGGCCCACCGAGTGGCCAGCGCTTGCCTTTGGTTGGTGCCACTAACCCTCCAGCAAATTCTCTCGTCGACCAAGCATCTGCAATTACCGGGGGAGGGGGTTTCTCCCTTTCTCTCCTTGCAGCTCAAGGGTTATCGTTGGTAGTGGGCGGCAATAGTAAGCATGAGTAACGTTGCGGTCAATATCACGTTGGATGAGGATGGCTTGATCGTCATCCCTGAGCACCAGTTTCTGTGGTGGGAAGCCCAGGCCATTATCCTTCCCATGATTGCCCTCGCGTTCTTGGTGGTGGTCTACAACGCCTTTTGCCTGCTGCGATGCACATATCGGGTTCGGAAGGCGCTGGCCCAGCGCAAGGCCACGTCACTGACGCCATCATCCGCATACTCCAAATCGCAGCAAGGCACGGCCACCCGCAGCCACTTTGGGCCACAGTCCACCATGGAGTACGACCAGTCACTTGCTTTCGCGTCGCATGCATCGGCTGGCCCTGGCTCGGGCACGATGCCATCCTACCACTCGCAAGTGCTGAGCGGCAACTCGAGTACGACGGCCTCATTGCCTGCCAATCTGGAACCCGAAGGCGTGATTGTCATCCTTGGCCAGAGCCTGCTCCTAGTCATTGCCGTCATTGGATGCGTTGCCATGGTCTTGCAAACCTACAATGTGGCCATGGGCCAAGGACTCTGCAACCTTGGGTGCAACTTGGGCGTTGGCGCGTACTATGTATGCACCGCCCTGTTGACCCTGTGTGTGGGAATTCTCGGCAGCTCCTCGGCGCAGTGGCGACCCGAGGTGGCTTATGCTAGCAGCGCTGCTGGCCTGGCTGTCGCGGCCAAGATCTATTTGCTGGTGCGCGCTCTCCAAGGCCTGCAAGTCTCCCTCATCCCGGCATGCTCGTATAGCCTACAATGGCAGGCCATCCTTATTACCAGCGCTCTGGACGCGGGTGTGTGGCTGATTCAATTACCGACGCTACGCCCCAAACCCTGGTCCAGCGGTCATGGACCAGCGAGCTCCGGATGGTGGCCCCAGCTTACCCAGCCGTACGTTGCATGCGGGGTGGCTGCGTGTGGGGCCGGGGTGGTTGGGTCCCTTGGCGCTATTGCCCAGGGCCTCGCTGGGTCCCCATATATCTTTCCGTGCTGGTATGTCACTTGGGTGGTATGTCTCAAACTGACTCTGGAAAGCTTTGCCCACCGCATTAAGGAGCGCTATCGGGATCAGCTTTTTGCCCCTGGCTCAACCAATAATGCTGCCACCACGGCCTCAGTACACCCGTCCTCAAAGCTGGCCAGCCAAGCGCTCCCTTCCAACCATGGTGAGTCGACCATGCTATCTCGCCATGACTCTGTATTGGCAACGCCCCGGAGCTCGGTACTGCCCGAGCCTCGACGGCTTCACCCGTTCTCCCTGGCAAGCACGGATCACCGCCCGCCTTCTCGCTACTCCCACGCGGAGAAGTTCTACGACCAGGAGGCGTTTGAAATTGAAGAGCTCGAACGTGCCTCTGGCGACCAACCTAATCTGCCCTCACACTACCTACCATGAATGCGTGATGGCCGCAACCAAGCGCCCCGCCGCTACCCATCAGCCTGTATTTGGCTAGTGTCAACGCCATCGTCCGTCGTATCGGTGGTCAAAACTGCCGTCACGTGCAAGCCGTGTATGCCTTCGCTGCTGCGGCATGGCCCGCGCCCGCTTGATCGTTCGGGTTATTGTCAGTTGGAGCGTGATGGCAGCGTGCCCGCTGTTAGGCTTTTGGTGAACCACGCCGAGCGTATGCGCTTGCTGGTTCCTTGCACTGTTGCTCCTGATGCTGCCACCACTGGCCAATGTGTATTTTATTTTTGTACCGCTAATAAACTAGCAAGTTGTATTTACCTAATCCAGCCTTGAAACGGCTTGCGTGGTGGGCCAGCATTGGCCACCTAGAATCACCCAAGTGATTGGCATTTGATTTTTGTTTTGCTTTTACTGGCGTTGCTAGCCTGGAATCTTACTATGCCCGACCTCTTGTCCAGCACCCTACGTCAGGCAGGACTCTGCCTTCCCAATCAGGCAGGGGAGTCCATGGAACGTAAGTGAACCGAAATACAAAGTGAGATGCGCCCACCGCAACCAGCGCATTGGGCCTAGTGAACACCAGTGCAGGCCCTGTCGACGCCGACGCTAGCGACAGGCGATTCAGCTAGACCATGACGGTACACCATTGCCTTTGTTTGCTGTGGCTAAGTGTACTAATCCACCATGCTGCGTCAACTACCAACGGAACCCTATGGCGGGGTGTGTTTTGTGCACATGTTGCATGGCTAGTCACTGTAGTTGGTGCGTTGTTTCGCCATACGCTGAGCGATAGTCTGGCCAGAGACACCGCGATACGGGACCAGTTTTGGTTGGACCTACAGGGGTACTGGGAATCACCTGCTCACTTCAAGATGTCGTTAGTTCCTTTGACCCAACGAGCTACCACGGACACCAAACCAGTTGCAGGCAACAGTAGCGAGTCTTTGGTGCGGATGCTCCTGGGCGTGACAGTTCTTCAATCCGATCTACTTGAGTACCTGTTGCAAAAGCTTCCCGAGTACAGCGATGATGATCACAGGTGGGTGTAAAAATGGAATGCTTACGGAAGGTACATGAGTACTGGCACCAAAAGTGACGCGTGGGTGCCGCTTTTAGGCAAGAATGTTTTTTGCCGATGCTTGGGCCTATTCAATGCTCGCTACCCAGGTGGCTGATGTTGCTGGTACGGTGGCTGATTATCTGCAACAGACACTAACCCCTGGCAATGGTCATCCAACCATTGATGAATATGTCTTTATACGCTTGGTAGCAAGGATGAGATTAGTGTGACATCGCTAATCATTCGCCAGCTGCGGTGGTTGGACCATCTCTTGGATCCGGAACAACTGACCATGCAGCTGGTGGAAATTGTTGGTTTGTTATCGGGCAACGCCCAGCGCGATGTGATCGTTGCCTTGCCCGACATTGTCGTAGATTCGGAGCACAAGTTTGTGGCTCAAGAATTATTGCAGCTGTCTGAGCAGCAACCTGATCTAACAGTGGCCGTTCTCGATGCGCTTTCCAACCTGCAATGCAGCCCCAAAGTCACAGAGCAGATGCAGCGCAATATGTTGGAACGGCTGCGGTCAGCGGATACTGACGACTTGCCCGTGATGCTCAAGTTTTTATTTCAAACCGTGGTACCCGACGACACCGCTCAACTCATATCCCGCATTCGGAAAAATTTGGATTTAGCATCGGTAATGCACCAATCCGTGCGAGCCAGCTCGCCATGCTTGTCAACGGGAAACCAGCGTCCAGAAATGCTCATATTGGACGCTATTCACTTTGGCTTGCAATTCCACAAATTTATCCGCGACATGTGGGTTCGAGCCATTGCTGTGCTGCTCGTTCCCGAGGACCATCGGCCGTTGGATGTGCTGGTGCTCTGCTTACTCTATGGGCTGAGTTCGACGCGCAAGCGTGTGCAGGGACTGCTGCGCAAAAAGCTGACCAACCAGCAACTGACGGCACGCCAACTTTCCACCGCATTGCGAACCTACGGTCACGCTCTGCAGCCCCACTTTTCAACCTTGCTGTCACTGGCCGAATCCCTCATGCGCTTGGGTACTACCAACGCCAGGGTCGCGTCGGCAGCCCATGAAATGTACCAAGCGTGCTTTGCCATCTTTGACGTGTATCATCGCCAGGAAGTGGTGGGAGCCCTGGTTACTCACATTGGCAGCGGTGACCCGGGGGAAGTGGACACGGCGCTCGCAGCTTTACTGGCGATTACGCAACGATCTACCGTGCACGTCAAACCTTTTCTAGTCTTTATCAAAGGCTTGTTGGATTACCTTGACAACTTGACCATGGCTCAGCTGCGGTTGCTCTTCACTATTCTTGGAACGTACTTGCACCAGTTTCCGGACGATCAAGGACTGTACGACGAGCTCCACATTTTCCTTCGCAAGCAGCTCTCCAGTGGCTTGGAGCAGTACAAGGTCCTGGGAATCGTGGGAGGCGTTTCGCTGATTCAGACCCTTGGGCAGCCCGTGATGGCGTCGCCAACGGCCAAAGCGACGCACCAAGTTGGCACCAGTTCCCAGGCAGTGGCCTCGGGCCCCGGTACCTTGGCCACTGCTTCAGACATGTTGGCGCTGCGTCATGCGCTCAACCTAATCAACTTGGTTATCGACTGTAGCCGGCTAAAGTCCTGGCCCTGTTTAGCCATGGCGTACGATGAACTGTCCACGGCGGTGATTGGCGGGTTGCTCGATCAGCGCTTGGAGACATGGTTGTCGGAAAATGTGGCCAACTCGTTTGCTGACTTATTTTTTTGTGAAACCACCGCTCTGGTACCGTCCCAACCGCCATCACCAACAGTCGCAGGTGCCACACAAAGCAAGGCGCCCGTGGCTTTGGCGCTGAACCCGCAGATCTGGTACAACCTGGACATGACGGACGTGCCCATTGCTCTGCGGCTGTTTCAGTTTCTTCAAGGCGATCCGATCCAAACCGATCGCCATTCGGATATCATCCACAACTTGCGGGCGGCTGGAAAAGAAGTGGCTGGTAATCCTCTGGCATGTCTTTGCGCACTATTCAAACTATTCCAGGCCTGCGAAAAGACCATGACTGGAGGGTCACTGCAGGACATCGATGCGCCTTTGGGGTGTGGGGTGTTGCTTTTTGAAGCGCCATCCGTGGCGGTAATGACGAGCGAATGGACCGATGATATGCGCCAGTCAGCACTAATTGCACTCCTTGCTGTAATCAATTGGTTTCGTGAGATCCTTAATGCGTTTGCCGACCAAACGCTGCCCGAGATGCGTGTGAATGTGGTGCGGCGGCTGGAGGCAATCGTTGAACTGCACAACCTGGTTGACCAGCTGCTCGATGCGCCTTCTGGTCGGGATCCAGC
Organism: Dimargaris xerosporica; assembly: GCA_027576955.1. Taxonomy (NCBI): domain Eukaryota; kingdom Fungi; phylum Kickxellomycota; class Dimargaritomycetes; order Dimargaritales; family Dimargaritaceae; genus Dimargaris; species Dimargaris xerosporica. The sequence goes on from JANBQA010000762.1 coordinate 6,794, forward strand.
CCCTATGCTGGGTTCTTTCACTGGCAAGCAGGCAAAGGCGTTGGCCAAGGTAGCAGCCCCGGCTGTTGCTGCCGAACTATCCTTGGTTTCAAAGGTCGAACGGTCTAGAGCCATGGAAGGGTACCTTCGTGGTTTTACCATCGATATGTACCAGCTGCTACTCTATGCTCGGTTAAAGCCGTACCCAGTACTGACGGATACTGGGCCACTGGTGTCGCCTGCTGCATTACTGTACGTGCTGCGCGACCTTGATCACAAGCTGGTTGCATCCATTGCACAAGGTCAGCTCGTGCCCGTACTGCCAGGGTGGTGTTTGACGCGAGAGTATAGCCGCGCGGCTGCTGCCAATAGCGCACCGGCGTCGGAACCTACTCATGCGCCTCCATCGACCAATACCTGCACGGATCCCATGTCTATTAGCCAGCAGGTGTTCAGCCAGGTGCTGACGCTCGTGCCTGCACTGTGGCGGGATGCTATGACGGCGGCCCAGAGCGTGGTCGCTTGCGAGCAATGGGCTACCAGCTCTCAGGCCGAGGATGCTGCTCCCTCAATGGCATCGACCCAACCGGATTCCGCTGACGATGGACCCCCGCCGATGGGTGCCTTGGGCCCCGAAGCCCTGGTAGAACAGTACAATGACTGTTTGCTGACGCTACTGGCAGTGCTTGGCCGGTATTTTCAATGGTTAGGACTTGTGGAACTGGAGCGTCGCCGCCTACTGGTGCAGCTGGTTTACGCGTGCACGCCAGCGTACGATGCACACCAAAAGGTTGATGATGATGCGCCGACGTTGCTCTTGTACGCCCAGACTCTGACCCAAGCCTTGGTTCATGAGCCCTGGCTAACGGCTCAGGTCAACGATGTTCGGGTAGGCTTGGCCGTCCATCGTTGGTTGGTCAAGATTTACGACTTGCTTGCGCTGCACCTTTTTCCACGGCAACCCAATGGCAGTACTCTAAGCACGACGCCGCTTATGGCTGGTAGTACCAACGGTGCTGCCAGTACGGTTCCTGGTAACTCGCTGAAACCCTGTCAGCTGGGGGATTCACAGCCCATCCTTGCCCAGATTGGGCATAGCATAGCGGCGCTCTCGTCGCGGCTGTTGGTCGACGCGTTGCCTCATAGTGGCATGGGCAAGATGGTCGATGTGGTTTATTTGGTTCAAAGTCAGGTCGTGTTTGCCACTGCCCCTGTTGACATTGTTATGGAGTACACCAATGTGGCATTTGCAGCGCTTATGGGCGACGATGAAGACGGCTTGCGCCAGTTTCCGCTGCTCAACCATAAGACCTTTTCGGTATTCTACAAGAGCGTTTCGATGGCCCTGACCAATCTGGTGCAGAGCTTTCAGCCCCTGGCTGAGACGGGAGTTGCGTCGGGTAGTATGCAAAGTATGACCGGTTCAACGAACGCCATTGACCACACCCTGGCCCAGATGCACCAAACGGTCGATGCCTGGCGCAACCTAGTTGGCTTGGTCCGTGCCAACGGCGACAGCAAAGACCTCTTGTTGGTGTGCTTGCGGCAAGGGAAACAGCTGGTGACGGCCTTTATTCAGATCTACCTTCCATTTATGGAACGGTACTTTCGTACGCATATGAACGCCATTCTGGCACTGTTCAAGCCGCTCCAGCGAGCCACACGGATGTTACAGGTCATCTGTGGCCATTGCAAAACGATCCGTGATACTCAGCTCACCGCACTGGTACCACCTACCCGCAAGGCCCTGGAAACGTTACTGTACCGGGTCAAGACCATGTTTGAACGCAACAACTGCTTAAACGCCTTTGCCTTGGGCAGTTTGAAGCATCGTAACTTGGCTGGCGAAGAAATCTCGTCCCAACTACCGCACTCGGCTTCACAATCTGAAGCATCCGAAGAGGAAGAGAATTTGTTGGCAACCGATGTGGGTCAGTGGGTACAAAACGCCGCTGAACGTGATGAGGTTGGTGATAGCGATGATAGCAGCCACACTGGGCTGGGCGTGGATCGTGGTAGCATGGATTCCCTGTCTAACCACGACGGTGTTGACAGTGCATCGGAGTCGTCCAAACCACCAGCGAAACGAGCCAAAACGGCACCGTCTCGAAAAACGATGCGACGGACGGCTGTGGACCCTGACCAAGCAGCCGACATCAAGGTATGATTGGCAGGTACAGGCATTAACAGTTCTCGGTTTGGCACTGGCGGCAAAACAAGCCTGCTTGCTTATAACACTAACGGATCATCACCTCACCAACGCTCTGGCCATGACATATTTTTATTTCTGGGTTTACCGGTGTGAACCTATTGTATCCCATGGTAGAAAAAGGGCAGCGGGCGGCGGTTTGAGCAACTAAGAGCCCGACAAATGCGACGCAATATGGCCAAAACCACGGCGGTAACTGGGTCCTCCCCTCCACCAGCCAGCCAGGCGATCGAACACCAAAGCCATTCAGACTCCGATGTGGTCGACTCCGAGTAACGGGAGGGAGGCAGCTATATGATCACCAGTTGTTTTACCTACAGCATTTGTGTTGCAGGTTTGTAACGATGAGTTTGTTGCTAATTTTTGCTTTATAGCTATATATGGCTAAACGATAGGTGCTACATGTTCATCTTTTTAAACCCACTCTTTGCCCCACACAGGCCTGGACCAAAAAATCTAGGTTGTACAGGGATCACGGCCAAGATAAATAGTAATTCAGATAAAGGTACAAGAAATGAAACACATAAGCCATAGCGAACGTGGCTGGGCTGATCTAGGCAGAGACTGAGAAACTCTCACAAAAGCACTAAAGTGTATGATGTATGGAGAGCGCCTGACCCAACCAAAACACAGGTCCGTGGCACAGAGCACACAGCAGCAATTGGTAATCTTAGCGCCAATTTCATCATCTGGCTGCTGACTATAATTTTGATTGCCTCGTAGCTCCACCGGCACAGTACAAATGGCAAAGATACCAAACGATAGCAAAGTCAAGATTATTGAATACGCGATGTTTAGAGTCATTAGAAATGCGTTGCGAGACAAATTGTGCAGGAAACGTCGATGCCTGCGCGCCCACCATGCCTTGGGTGGGTGTAATATGGCTGCCATCCCCCTTGGGTAGCTCGAATCGATTTACCCGCTGGTTGGGAACTCGTAGCTAATGGCATCGTTGGCCACCGATGCCCTTTATGATCACTTGCGCTGTCTGGGATAGCCGTAGTCACTACGATGTCTGGTAATTTGATCAGTCAGACGAATACTTGCTGGTCTCGAGGGTACGATGGCGTAAGGCCAATCCATGCTTGGTCATAGCGGCAGCCAAGGTGTTTGGACCGAGCCAAACAACAAAGCCTTGGGTTGCCATGCCGGCATCAGTGACGGAAGTTGATCATCTGGGAAGATGTGCCAGTAAACTGTACCGTGCTGCACGCTGGTTGCCCCGGCATGCCTTTAAGTCCATGCGCGTTGAAAAGAGTGGCTTCCTCCATGCTGTGGCAAAATAGCAACGTAATAGCGTCTTTGATAAGGAACTGCCAGAGACGAGGTACATTATAAGATGGACCAGCGTTTGTTGGGGTCTTGGCCGTCGAGGTTAACCATTCCGA
>JANBQA010000763.1:0-10359 GCA_027576955.1 Dimargaris xerosporica
ATTAATACAGTTTCTGACCCAGCTGGTGCACCTGACATGGTGCGCAGACTCGGCCGAGTGGAGCTGCCAGCTGCAAAACGTCACCAAACTGGCATCGCAGTCCACGCAATGGGTTGAGCACTTCGATGCCGTCATCGTCTGTATTGGGCACTTTGACGTTCCATTTGTCCCTGAAATCCCCGGGCTAGCCGCCTTGGCCACCTCTCACCGTTCAGGTCTTCCCCGTCTGCTTCACTCTCGCCAGTACAAAACACCTGATGTCGCCCAGGGGCAGCGCGTGGTGGTGGTTGGTGGTGGCCCATCGGGCAAAGATATTATCCGTGAAATCCTGCCTCATGCTGCGCATGTTTACCAATCGGTTCGCAGCCTCGAACAGGCCTTTTCGCTCGACAACTTTCGGGCCTGGCACCCAGGTACCGCAGGTGAGTTTACGCTGTGCACTGGCATCCAAGCATTTGACCCACAGTCCGGCGATGTTCGCTTTACCGATGGCAAAGTGATCCTCTGCCCAGATCTGGTTATCTTCGCCACTGGCTATTTGTATTCGGTGCCCTTTTTGCCGCAGCTGTCAGCGCCCGAGCTGAACAGCATCATGGCCGAATACGGGCGCAGTCCACCATCGCTACGATCCAGTTTTCCAACCGAGAATGCCGCCACGCCTAGCAACGTGCTCATCACCGATGGGCACCAGATGCACAATCTGTACTACCAGCTATTTTACATTCCCAACCCGACCCTGAGCTTTCCTGTTATCCTGACCAAAGTTGCGCCCTTACCCATGGCTTATTACCAAGCACAACTGCTGGCCAGGGTGTACGCCGGGCAGGTGCCGCTACCTGACCAGGCTGCCATGTACCGCCACCACGCCTACGAAATCCAGGGCCAGCCATCAGGATCGTTTCGTCATCTGTTTGCTGACCAGGAGGTCGACTACAAGAACGCGCTGGCCGAGTGGGTGGACGATCTCCAGATCCTAGACTATGTTTCGGAGGAGTGGGCCGAGCGGCGGAAGGAAGCGTTTCCGCTGCGAGCCAGAGTGCTAGGCTATTGAACTAAAAGGGCTCACTAGAGCCACACCAGTGTCCTGGTTCCATTTATTGCGCATTCATGGAATAAAAGCTGTTATTCACCACGCGCTCAAGGTTGTCTGAGTGAGCATTGGTAAAACCTGGAGTCATATCTTCTCCCACTATTGTGCTATGAGAGATTTGGCATCAGGAAAGCCATGTCTCTCCAAATTCCAGTACCCTACAACCCATTGAAATACGCTGTGTCCTGAGGGAGACGAGGGGTCTAACTGGTCACCTCATTTATTGGACAACTTCTCATACAAAACGCCACTAGAGCAAAATAAATGAGGTGGTTACCCTGGTGTTCTGTTGGTGTTACACCTACTCGCCCTATCTTCCGCCACTTCTCTCTTTCACTGACCATAAGCAGTCCCCGTCGCCTACGCAATGATACCCAGGTAGTCTTCCTTGATGGTACCTATGGCCCGAATGTCGGTGGGTTCGGTCTTTAGTCCAATGATCTTTAGACGAATAGCCCCGCCCTTTTCAATAGTTTGGTCCTCCGACTGGTAGCACGGAGGGTTGCCATTGGGATCAAACCGCATATCGCTGGGGATGGTATGGCTCGACACAAACACCGACAGTGGGCCAACGTCAACAAAGAAGCCCATCTTGTTGACATTTTTAACCACCCCATCTAGAACCTCATTCTTAAACGGCTTGAACACGATGGCTTGGTACACCACCACAAACTCGGCCGACCCAAGTCCTGGGATCAGCTTGCCCTTGCTGATGGACACCACCTGCACAACGGTTATGATGTAGCCGTACCGACCGGTACACGTTCCTTCCACGTCTTGGTATAACTTGGTTTTGACAAACTCCTCCATGTCCGGCCCAAAGAACCGGGGATGGAGTGTGATGGTGTGTTTCAGCTGCTTCTGCTCCAAATGTCGCACAATCCAGGACGCGACACGAGCAAACCGACCACAACAGACACAAAACCAGGGACTTAGCACTCTGTAATACTATGGGTGTGTGTATGTGGCAAAGGTTTGGGTGCGCCGCTGCTGCACAATAAAGTTTGGCTGTAGAGACCAGAGTAGCGGGCCTCATGGCGCCATACTTACGAGAAAAAACATGGCGAACCGTAGGGTAGGCAAATGTATGCGTATGTGTGGGAGCAACGCCTAGCTGTTGGTCAAAATCTGTGGAGAGGCGGAGCAGCTGCCAGGAATTGTCGTGGGGTAGAGTAATATAGCACTGGTCGTACCAGTCGATTGGGCGACGATGTGGCCTAATTACTATGACGCGCAATCGAGTGCAATGAAGAAATAACAAAAGGCGATCGCATCGAATGGGCTAGCGCATAGCGGATGGCGCTGAATGACAAGGATGCGGATTCCACTGGGGCGTCACAATCGGGAAGATGCGCAAGCCATCAAGGAGCAAAAAAAGTACAAGATGTGCGATGCTGCCAACGATCACAGCAGGCGCCAAACAACGAAATCAAGTCCCTGACGTATTGGAAGCGATGAGTGGCACCTACCAGCGCCTAGCGTTGTTGGTAGCTGCTCTGGAAAACTACTCCTCGAACACGCCAGCGACTGCCGAAAAATAATAAAGGCAATCTACATCTATAATCATCACGAGTTGTTTTAACCCTATGCCCATCCTCGCACAGTTTGCCGCATTTTGTAATCTAACCAACATCTGCCGATTAAAAGTTATTTCAACGCTTGCATTGCAGCACTGCTCTGGGAAGCTAGTTCGCATTTGGTGCTCGCCCGCCTGCTCGATTCGCTACCCCTAATTGTTGTCGGGAAACCCCACTGCTCGCACACGCCATGATAGCGCCTCCCACGTTCACGCTGCCCGAGCTCGAATTCCTAGCGGAGGACTCGCTCGTGGCCCTTATTCCCACTCACCGCATGGATGTGCTGCATTTTATTAGTGTAAGTTGGCTCTATATCACGACCCCAAGCACGATACGGCTGATTGCAGTCCTGCCGTGATTTTTTTCCCGCAACAGCATGGGAGAGGGGTAACATATGCGTACGATGGAGCTATTAAGCGTGCCCGGATAGCACGGGCAACATACATCCATGTGGGCCGACGAACAAGGCCTGGTTACTGACACCCATTGATCCTGGGCATTGGACGGGGGGAGCGTTTGCACCATCACTATCGTATGACCTATGGCAAAATGGGGGGGATGTTGGCATATCTAGGGAAGCTACGGGCCGTTTCAACCACCCAATCGAATCGAGGTACCACTATGGCTAGCCCGGCTGCTCAAGAAGAAGCGCCGTGGCCATATTCAGCCGCCAGCCTGGCTCAGCTGCGCCTATCTGGAGCGCAAGTACGAGGAAGAGCAGCGCCAACCCGATCGATTCAGCGCCCTGCCCAGTCGGTACATGGAAATCGCAAACGTACTGCTGGAGTGCGCTGAAGACGACATCCCACAGAGCCACACTGTCAAGCGATTGCTGCAGGACTTGCGCGAAATTCGGCAAAGCAAGGCGCAAGCCGGGCTGGGGGCCGTTAACCCTATTTACCTGCAGATGGATAACCTAGGCGTGGTGGAGCTCAACGAGGTTCGACCAGTGTTTTGCCAGGCCTTTAATCAAACCCGTCGATTAGAAGCAGGCTTAAACGACGTTGATGCCACTGCCACGGGTGGCACCCCTGGGATGTACGACGAGCCACTGCAACGCAGCCAAGTGGATTATGGGTATTAGCCGGTTCACCTCGATTCACTGCTCTGCCACTAACGCTTTTCGCTAATTCATTACGTTGTAAACTATAGTCAACCTAGTCCTTTTTTAATTTCCGTTCATGCTTCCTTTCTACTTTTTGCTATTAGACATCTTTGGTGAATGCTCTGCAGCTGGTGGGTATATTTTTACACATATTAAACCTTTGACGCCACGCTAGCCACCAAGTACAGAGCCAAAAGCAACTGCCGTGCTGCCGGGATGGCCGCTAGTGGAATTCAGCCGACGGCAACCTAGCTTAAAATACAGGCGCCCTTGCACGTTTAGCGAATTGCTATCATCCATACAGTGGTGCGTAAATGACCCGAAGAGAATTGCGTCTATCCAAATCTCACAAAACCTTGTCGAGAAAAAAAACGTTCGTAATGAAATAACCCAATACGAATGCTCCATATCGCCACCGGCCTTGCAGTCACCATGGCAAGGGCTGGTCGCATCGATGGACGCTCCATGGGATAGCTCGACTGAACGAAGGGTTGCACAACTGGTCAGGACGCTGTTACTGGGGTAGGTCGATAGTAGAGCTGGATAAATTTACCCCAGACTAGGGTTTGTCATTTACGGCCCAGTATTTCACGTATGCGTCCAACCATGCCCAGCTCCAGGTTAATCCTACAACGCTGCGGCGGTATACTCTAATTGCTTTCATCACTATTGCTCCTAACACCTCCAACCAAAGTAGCCACGTTTATTCCATGCCACTCCAAACGGCCCCGTCAACACAACCAGCAGCCTGCACTTACCCCAAAACGAGACCCGTCGACCGAGCCATCGCCCGGCAAACGGAACCAGCACCATGCCGAACATAAACTTGATTTGGGAAACGATTTCATCCAGCTCAGCGTCCAAGTCGTAACCATACTCGCTGTCCTCGGCACTAGCCGAACTACCCAAGCTATCCGTCTCGTCATCTGGTGACCACGAATCGTCCGATTCCAAGTCCGAGTCGATGTCGGCTAGTATGTCTCCCGCGCCATGCGTTTGGAGCCTCCGGCGGGAATGGGACCGCTGCTGGCGTTCGAGTCGTCGGTAGATCGATTCCGGAAGGTATGCTGGGGTTGTCATGATGCAACGGTTCAATGCGGCAATCCCAGTGCCGGTACCCTGGAGGTTACGGTTTACCAACTATGGAATACGGTCACAATGCATAGGTTAAAATTGCTAGGAACAGTGAGCTTCGCCAGGCCGCTCCCAGAGGCATGAGAAGGGCATATATGTTTATGCGTGTTGATTGTCAACCAAGATGCGACACTCTCGCCTCCAGTGCACTAGACTTATCACCATGCCTCAGAAACCAACAAAGACCAATGGCAGTCATGTGATAGTTCATGAGGGCTATCCAAACCGAGGGTGCTATAACACTGAGTTTGATGATGCTATGATGTATTGAACGGGAAGACGGCTTAAAAACACACAAACAGACATCAAGAAAAGGGCAGCGCGAACGTGAAAAATGGTCACTTTGCCTTCCGGGTATCGAAAAAGAAAAATAAAGACGCCAAATAAATACTGAACAGTGCTACTGCAACAAAGGACAGACGAGACGTCAAGGCCAAACATGCGACAATGGCTGTGTCGATATAGAAAAAAAAATAAGTCAAAGCGCAGCGAGGTATGTATAAAACTCCAAAATTCGGGGATGAAAACTATTGACTCAAACCAAGCCTAACTCCAGATTCCTATCCGCCAGCAGTTACTGGCTGGAGACCGATTCCGTAAGTCAAACCATCCCATCAACACATTTTTGTTCAGGGTGGTTGGTTAGTTGGAGTGGTCAGCGGTCAGTGGTATGAGGCATGGGGTTACAAAAATCGGGACTTGATGCGCTCCAGCTCGCGTTCCAACCGTTTGGCGTATTCGCGCTGCTCCTCGCATTCGCGTTCAGCGCGCCGTTTGCTAAGCTGCAAGCTGTTTTCCACCGATTCCAGCTCGTCCACATGGCATTTCATGCGACCCAGCTTTTGCTCCAGCCGCTTCAACTCTTCGTCTTGCCGGCTCTTGTGCTTGTCGCGCTCGGACAGCTGGAATTGAAGCTCCCGGATCTTGCGCTCCATCTTTCGCGTGTTGCGCATCGTTTCGTTCTTCTCCTTGGCCTCGCTATCCAGCTGCTCGGCCAAATTGGGTGGCACCAGCGTGAACCGCCTGCTGCCTCGCGATAGATCAGCCATGGAACAGGTTTCCAAGTCTACCAGCCGAAGATTGAGGTTCTTGATCTTTTTCTCGAGCATGATCTTGGCTTTGGTCAGTTCGGTATTGGTGAGCCGCTCGCGGTTCAACTCGGCCTGCTGGTCTACAAGTTGCTCTTCCAGTTTGTTGAGCTTGGAAATAGCCGTCTCGCTAATGTCGCGCTCCTCCTCCAGCTGGTCGCGCAGCTGCTTGGTTTCGCTCTCCAGCATCGTGACGGATGCTTCCAGGCCCTCACGCTCCTGCGCGGTGGTCCCGTACTTGGCTTCAAGTTCCTCCAAACGCTGCTCCACGTGCTTGCGCGTCTTCTCCGCCAGGTCGCGTTGCACTTGGGCTTCTTCCAGCCGGCTGGTCAGCTCACTCACTTGCTCGGACAGCACAGCGGCCTTTTGCCGCACCGCGGTATGGCTGGCGCGTGTCTCCGTATAGCCACCTTGGAGCTGGTTCCACTTGTCTTCCAGGCGCTCCTTTTCGCGCTGGAACGCTAGGGCTGACTTTGATACTTGCTCTAGCTGCTGCTCTAGCTCCTCAACCTGCTTGACCATGCCAATATTGCGCTCGCGTAATTCGACGCCAATGGCCTTTTCTTTCTCCAGCTCGGTGGTGAGGCCCTCAAGCTCCTTTTGGTACTTGCCGCGCAGGGCGTCCATGGTCTCTTCATGCTCTTCCAAGTCCTTTTGGTGGTGCTCGGTGGACAGCTGTACCTCTTCTTCCAAACGACGGCGCACGTGGCGGAGATCAGCGATGATCAGGGCATCCTCGTCCATCTTGGCTTGCAGGTGAAGCATGCGCTCCTCCAGCAAACGTGTTTGACCCTCGGCGGCTTCGCGGTCTTCCTTGGCCTTGGCGACCACCTCTTGCCACTCTTGGAGGGTGGCCTTGATATTGGTTTCGCTCTTTTGGGCCCGGTGGCGTTGAATCTCCATATCTTCGACCTGGGCCATGACATCATCCAAGCGGGCCCGGTAGTTGCCCAGCGATTCAGCCAGCTCGGCAGCCTTGGCAGCTTCGGTTTGGTACTTAAGCTCAGTATCCTTGAGCGCGGCGGCCATCTTTTGCTGGGTAGCGTCGTCATCAGCCCGAGCCAGGATCTCGGTCTCGAGGCGGTCCTTGAGCTGCTCAACCTCGGCTTGTAGATCCTTTCGAGCGGCTTCGCTGCTCTCCACTTCGTGCTGCCGGTCCTCGGTCTCTTGCTGGGCTAACCGCAACGCGGCCATGAGCGCTCGGCGGGACTCCTCTAGCTGCTCTAACCGGGATTCCATGTCCTGCTTGACCTTGGTCTTGAAGTATTCGAGCTCCGAGTTGCCCACCTGGCGCGCCTTTTCCAGCGAGCTATGGGCCTCGCTGGCCTCACTCAACTGCGTGCGAAGCTGCGTCAGCTCTACCGTCAACTTCTTCACCGTGTCCTGCAGCTGGTTGCGGGACTCCAGGTGCGCGGCAGCCTCCAACGTAACTTCGTTCAAACGCTTCTCCATTTGGCGCCGGCTGCGTTCCAAGCTGTCAAACTGCCCTTCGATGCGCTCCATCTGGGTCTGCAGCTTACTTGACTTCTTCTCGTGGCGGGAGGCCAAGTTCTCCAGATCCAAGCGAGCCTTGCGCTCTGCTTCCAACTGCACCTGAGTGTCACGCAGCAAGGATTCGGCGCGCTTTTTGGCCTGTTCTAGGTCCGATTGCGATTTGGCCGAATGGTCCACCGACGAAACGAGGTCCGCCAACTCCGATTCTAGCTTCTTTTTCACCTTGAGGAGCTCCATCTTGGCCGCCAGTTCCTCGTCCAGTCGCTCACCCAACCCATTAACCTCTTTTAATAGCAAGCGACGACTCTCCTCGCCCTGGGCTTCCTTGTCCTGGAGTTCTGCTTCAAGTCGTTGACAAATTTCGTTGTGTTGGTCCTCAGCGCGCCGCTGGATTTCCTCCAACTTTTCACGCTCGGCTCGCTCAAACTCGGCTTGCGCCTCAAGATTTTGCACCTGAGACTCGAGCTGGCGTTTGGCCTTTTCCAACTCGTGAACGTTGCGCGCGCCATCGCCAATTTCGTCGATGAGGCCTTTGAGCTCTTTCTCCAGGTCATTCTTGCTGCGCTGCAATACCCCCAACTGTTTAACTTTTTCGTCCAGGTCTTGATGCGTGGTATCAAGGCTGGAATGAAGCTTGCGGATCTCGGATTCAAGCCCGTCGCGCTGCTTGCGGTCGGCTTCCCCCTGCTGGTGCATTTCCTTCAGCTGCGCCTCCAGGTGCTTGACCGATTTGTCCGACGATCGCACTAGGCTGTGCTCGCGCTCAATCTCAAGCTTGAGATCCTCCACCTCGGTGATCAACCGACTCTTGGCCTTTTCCAGTGTGCTATTAGTGCGTTCTAGCTCCTCGGCCTTGGTCTTGAACTCGGCCAACTCGGCCTCCACTTGGCGACGGCCTTCAATCAAGTCCGATTTCAATCGAATGGTCTCCGTGTGGTAGTGCTCCTTGAGCTCTTCCAGTTCTACGCTCTGTTGTCCAAAGCGAACCTGAAGGTCATCGCGATGGGCCTCGAGCTCCGTGAGACGCTGCTGCAGCTCCTGGAGTTCGGTTTCCATGCGGCCCTTGGCATCCTGCAGATTCTCCTGCTGACGGGTGCTCTGTGCCGATTCTTCGCGCGCCAGGGCCAACTGCCGCTCTGCTTGAACCCGCTTCTCTTCGGACCCGGCGTAATCGGTGTCAAGCTGAAGATACTGGTTCTTGAGCAACTGCAGCTCTGTTTCCAAACTGGTGCGGGTGGCCTGAAGTTGGGTGAGCTCCGAGGTGCTGGCATCCGATTTGGACCGCTGGGCTTCCAACTGCACCTCGATCGACCGTTTGGCATCTTTGAGAATTTGCACCTGGTCACGCAGTTCGGAAACGCGGGCCTCAAGCTCGGCCGCCGCAGACTGCAGCTTCGTGTGACTTGCTGCTAGCTGCTGGTGGGCGTGCTGCTCGTCCTGCAGTTCGGTCTTCAATGCCTGCGTCACCGCCATATGCTGCTTACGAGCGTCATCGAGCGCGGCACTGGCCGATTGCAGTTCCTGGCGTACGCCCGCCAGCTCCTCCTCTCGCAAGGCCGCTAGCTTGGTCTGCTTGGATTCTTCGTCCATCTTGGCCGTGGCCACTTGCTGCACTTCGGCCAACTCATGCTCCAGCTTTTGGCGCTGGTGGTGCAGTTTCTCGCGTTCAGCTCGCTCCGAGTCGCACTCTTGCGCCAGGGCATCCACCCGCACCGTCAAATCCCGGCACTGCTTGGCCAAATGGTCGTTTTCTTGGGCCGCTGTTTCGTATTGGGATTGGAGGGTTTGGTAATCGGTAGATTTCTGCTGAATGCTTTCGTTCAGAGTGCGCGATTCCACCGAAAGCGACGACAGCTCATCGCGCAGCTGTTGCACCTCAAGCTCCAATGCGGTATGCTTGGTTGCCAGCCCGCTCTTTTCATCCGCTTCCAACTGAAGCTTGGCTTCGAGTGCTGCAATCGTGGCCTGGTACGCCGCTAGCTGTTTTTCTAAATCCAGCTGCCGCGCCTCGCCAGCGTCCAGCGCGTCAACGGCCTGCGCCAGGCGTTCTTCCTTGTCCAGCTTTTCTTGCGCCAACGCTTGGTATTTGGCTACTTCAGCATCAAGTAGAATCTGAATTTCTTGAATCCTTTCGTCACGTATTTGCCGCTCAAGGTCCAGCTTCTCGCGGGTTGTGGCATCGTCGTGGAGTTTGGCAGAAATGGCCGCCAGCTCTTCCTCAGTGGCCACCTTGGCCTGGGTCAACTCTTCGCATTGCTGTTCAAGGCGCTCAATCTCCGCCGCGTGCTCGCGCAACTGCTCCTCAAGGACGATCTCGCGCTCCTGCGTGCGTCGTAAAATGACCTCTTGGTCCAGGGCTACGTTACGCTCCACTTCGAGCATTTCTTCAATTTTTTGCTTCTCGACCAGTAGCTCCTGCTGCGTGGTGGTCAGCATCTCATTCTCTGACGATTGGCGCTGCAACTGCTCCTGTAGCTTTTCAATGGCCGCCTCCTTTTGCTTGATTTCCTCATCAATGCGGGTCACCTGGAGCAGCGGCTTGACTTGGGTGTATAGCTTCCACCACGGCCACTCACGGAGCTGGATGTATACGCGGGCATTCTTTTGGATCACCCGAATAGCCTTGGCCTGATCGAGTCGACGTCGGAATTGGCGCTGGGCCAGATGCCCGCGACAATAGGCCTGAAAGCTCGAGATGATTTGGGACAACCGGACGTCGCGAATCTCTTCCAGCTCAGCCAAGACACCCGCACGGAAAAATACCTTGGTACGCCCGATGCGGTATTGGCTGGGATCCATCTGCAGTGCTTCCAACAGCAATTGCGCGGCTTGCTTGCTGTCCACAAACCCACGGCCAATGGCAGTGGGAGC
>JANBQA010000764.1:0-10351 GCA_027576955.1 Dimargaris xerosporica
GTTTATGACGCAATGGCCTAAACCTAGTCAGCCGCCAGTCGGGGGTACAATGGTGGCCCAACATAAAGGCATGATCGTTATGGTTTGCGAAAAAAAAATCGAACGTCCCATGGGTTTCATGCACCTGTTGGACATCTTTAAAAGGCCTAAGCAAGTGATATTAGTAATACCTTTTAAACCTTTTGGTGCTACACAAAAAGGCTAACAAACGGCAGGGTGCGGGGAAGGTTGTTGGTCACAGTGGCAAACACAAGCTCACGCATTTCGGCAACCTCTGCCTGGTCCAACAGGTGGTCGTGGTCCACCAGCGCTGTTCGTAGGGTATCCCAGTTGCTGGGAGGGGCGCCAGCAGCATTGGAATGGGCAGCCATTGGGTCCGGATCCAGCGATAAAGCTGGTGGCTCAGCGGGCGTGGTGAGCGTTCCAGCAGCAGCCATGTCGCGAAACAAGGTGTGGGATAGTGGTGTGTCCCGTACTTCAGTGCAGCCACTGCTGGAGCGTGAGATTGGAGACACGGTCTGCGACAAGGCTGCTAGCTTGCGAACAAACACCCGCCACACGCAGCCATACAGCACCTTGGCCACGTCACCCGAAGACAGGCGCGGGCAGAGTTCCCCGACAAGGTCCAGCGGAGTTACCAGCACTTGGGCAGTCATCAAAACTGCCAGCAAGTCCTGGAGCAGGCTCAGTTCATCGTCAAACTTGCTCGCCGGTTTCGTGTGCTGCTGGTGAAAAAACCCGATTAGCCCAGCGAGAAGGCTGGTCAGGATGGGGGCGCAGTCAACCAGGCTAGTTAGGTCAGCGCTCACCAGACGGATCATCTGGAGAACCATGGGATGCTGGCGGCATCGATTGAAACGCCGCACATCCCGAAGAAAAGGTACCGGTCGCGGCAGAAACTCCTCGTATTGAGCCACCGATTCGAATTGTTGCAGCGCTGCAAGCTGTTGCCAGAGGTAGGTGGTCACGATGCGAGCCCGCTGGGCGTACTGGTCGGATCCCCGTGGCCCAAGACTTTGTTCAAACACCTGCAATAGCCAGCGATGCACGGTCAACCGGAGCGGGGTCGTGGAGGACAAGAGGGCATCGCTGCAGTGGCGCCCTGTGGTTAGTCCCATGTACCCGTACCAGTAAGCAAACGTGCGTTGTGCCAGTTCGCGCGGAACATTGCGCTGTTCATCCACCGTACCCTGCGGTTTATTGCTACTGGGCGCCAACGATGCAATCAGATTGCCGATAGTGACTGGACGAGCACTTGTAGGTAAGCAAACGGCTGGCGTCAAGAGGCTCGTGGACCCATTAGGGCCCGTCATGGCACTAGTCCAGTAGCTCGTCAAATCTACCGAGGACGGAGGTACAACTTCGCGCCGGGATGTTCCAAATAAGTTGTGGCGGGGCCGGCGGCGGTCGCTGGAGCGAGTCAAGGACATACCGGTCGCAAACAGACCCCGTGCGCTACCGCTACCGCTGATGCTGCTATTGGCAGGCGTTGAGCGGCGATGTTTGCGGTCTTCACTGCCGTCGTTGGACAAGGACCCGCTTGCTGGGCGACTCTTCATTAAAAGGGTATTTAAGCGCGTGTACCATGCCTGCGGTTCAGGGTCACTGGCCATAGCTTCGGACTCCACCATGAGCGTAGGTGGTGAATCCATATCTGGTGACGGCGACCCCAAGCGGCCCATATCAATCCGTTGAAAGATGGCCAGCACCGATTGCACGGCAGATGCCTGGAACAGGATCTGTTCGGGCGCCGACACAAACCAAATGTCTACAATACATTGGACCAAGGCTCGGAATGCCAAGTCATCGCGTGCCATGTCAACAAGAGACGACCCCAGCTCCCGAGCGAGCTGGCCGCGCACGCTCATGGCAGCAGCTGGAACCGTTGCGAGCAGCGCGGCCTCTCGAGCATACAGCAGTGCATGCCGCTGGACTAGTACTTTGGCTCGACCCGTGGTCCAAAAGGCCGGGGCGGTGGCCACATTGGCCTGCAGCACCCGGTTCAACTTTTCCACCAGGGGTACCGGGCAGGTCAATTGCGCCATGGCATTGGTTGGATCCGTGGTTTCGGTCGCCACGCTCACCATGACGCTCTCGGCCAAGCTATATTCTACCAGGTCCATCAGCAAACCCATGTGCTCTAAGCACGCCTCTTGCAAGATATGAGCCAGATTGACGGCAAGTGGGTGGTCTCGGGTGGCTGGGTTGTGGCAAAGGTCGCTCAGGGCCACCAGTCGGTTGGCCAGATGCACCAATCCATTGGGACCGTATGCCAAGGGATCGTCGGAGATATCGCGCAGCAGCTGACCCATGGCCAGCTTGACGTAATCGCTGCTGTAGAGCTCAAAGGCCGTAAACAGACGGCCGAGGCTGTGGGTATGCAGTAAAAACACACTGTGTGGTCTCGTGGGGTCCGTCAGGGGGGTGAACACGGCACCAAGGGGGAACTGAGCGGCCAGGGGCAGCCACCCATGGGTGTTGCCCAGTATCAGCCAAGCGTAGTACACAATGTCGTTGCGCGTTCGCCAGGTGCCCATGATGCCCAGCAGTTCCAACAGGTCCAGGTACAGGAACGCAAATGACTCGGATATGATGCACGTGGTGGGATCCGGCTGGCAGTGAGCAAATGGGCACAAGCTGTGGGCGTCCCAATGGGCCAAGACATTGCTCAAATGGAAGGTGAATTCCGAGACTAGCACTCGAATGTCTTGCGCGGGCCGGGAAGAGCTGAGCGACGCTGGTTCGGTCACTTTGGTGAGGTGTTGTTGCTGAAACAGCTTATGGCAATGCTGTACCAGCAAACTGAAAAGCCGGTTGCAAGCTGGTAGGGCAATCACTGCACTAGACGTTGGTTTTGTTACGGAAGGGGGTTGGCTTATACCGCACTGGGCTCCATTGTGTTGATGCAAATACAGCGTGAGACGCTGCAAGCCATCGTACAGCGCATAGTATTCCACAGACCCTAACGGCCCAGCAGTAATCACGTCTGTGAGCCATTGCTGGAGCAACTCGGCAAAGGCACTAGCATCGCATCAATGACATGCCAGGGTAACGCAGTGCAGTGGTTGGTGTTAAACAAAAAATAGCTTGTGGGGTTAATGCGTGGACAAAGTTGCCCAGGCATTTTCACGGAATGCGGTGCAGATAGCCGATACCCACATTAGGGTTGGGTGACCGCGATTGTTGTTGGTGTTTTTTCTGATTGGCTGCAAGCAAAATATAGTGTCAGCGCAAAGTGAGGGCAGCGTTCTACTTACGGCTCATCGCGGCGGGTGGTGGAAAACTTGTGGGTATTCTCAAAGACGATGATGGTGGCTAGCTCTGTGCTCGACCACTGGGCAAGGAATTCGGGACCAATCCAAAATAATATCCCACAGCCAGTGGGGGTTGGCCGCAGCAAAGAGGGCAGCAACACGCGGAGGGTTGCTAGCATAACGTATCACCCCAGGCAGCCAAAACTCTGAGCCCCATTTGATTGTGAGAAAACAAAATCACCACTGTGTGTTATTGGGCACGAAAACGACCCAGGCACTGCACCAGCTGCCTATTTCAGCCATTTTTTCAACCAGTAGCAGCATCTGAGTTCAAGGTGCCTTTACAGGGTTGATTGCACGGTAAGACCTACCTGGATGGTCAGCGGCAGGATCCCACGACGGCCGAGTAATGTACGCGTAGTACGTCTGCAGCAGCCCAAGCAATGCCCGGCTTGTTTCGCCCGGAAAAGCGGTGCGAACACCGTGGAGCTCCGCATACATGGCAACCAGCTGCGTTTCGACCTGGTTACCGCGCAGTGTTTCGGCTTCCAGCTCGAGGATCAGCAGGGTGAGGTTGGTGATAAGTGGTGCCGACGCTACCGCCAGAAGCAGGGACACGACCCCGGCCCGTGATAGCCAGTGTGGGTCGGTGGGTGGAAATAGGTACCGTAGGCACTGGGCCATGGGAACGCTTAGAGCCAAGCCGTAGTCGGTGTTGGGCTCGGTGGCAGCGAGTCGGTTAAGAGTGTTGGTGGCCAATTTCAGTAGCATTTGGGTAATCGGTAGTTTGCTAAAGTACCAGCGCGGCTCGACATCCAACGTGTCCGTTGTGGCGGTGACCCATTGGGCTAACCCGGCCAGTGTCCAGGGAATCAAGTGGTCGGCCCATTGCTGGTAGTGCTGGGTCAGCAGATAGTCTAGGTGCTTCCCGGCGCGACGTACGTCTTCGACCTGCTCTGTTGGTTGAAAGGTCAGATTGTCGAGCTCCAGGCGGCGGCGTTTAGAAGGAGGCGGGGGCGACCGTGTGGTGACTTGGGCCTTGTGACGGGCCTTTTTGCCCTTGGTGTGCGGCGAATACTTGCCGCTGGTGGTGCGAGGGGAGTCGTGCGGTGAGCGCGAGTCTTTGGTCGCTCCAGCAATGGCATCGTTCAGCTGCTGCTGCTGTTGGGCAAACACTGCCTGGGACTTGGTCCACAGGTCGGCCAGAACGGCCGCAGGATCGGCAGCATCATCCAGACGCTGGGCCAGCTGATGCAGCGACAAGTCACTTTCAGCCATGTGCGCTGCCAAGGCCAATAGGTGGCAAAATTAGGAAGCAAAGCAACGATCGATGGGAGGATTCGCTCAGCTGGCCACACCAGCGGCGAATTAAAGAGGGGCGCTGGGTTGCGGTCGCGTTACAGCGCCTAACGGTATCTCAGAAGTTGGCAGCTTGGAGCAGGGTGAGGGCGAGCGAGCAAGCCCTTGTCGTGAGAGATGTCCTGATGCCAACACTATAGGTTGCTGGGCGTGGTGCTGGGGCTTCCTTGATGGCAACAATTGCGCATCGGTGGTGGGTTCGTTTGGCAGGCGGCCGTGGCTCGCCCCTGCTCCCAAACCTGGTCACCAGTTGCTGCGCAGCGTGCGTGGTGACAGCAGCACTGCTGCACACTTGCAGCCACTGCCTTTTGTTTTTTCCCACTCACTCTCACGTCTGCCATTTAGTCTTGCCGCACTTCCAGCTGCTCAGTCGTACTTTGCACCGCCCACACCCGTGTCGTAGCTGGCTGTTTTTTTTTCACTTTCCCTTTCAACGTTGTCTTTGACACTCGGTCGTTTATAGCTGCTCATTCAGCTGGCGTGCGCTTCCTCTGTCGCTCTCACCGGTCTCTGCCAGAACTGTCCCGGTGCTGCCACGGCCACCTATTTGTGAGGCCCTATCCCGGTAAGCGCCCTTCATTGTGGTAAGTTGTGCGCTGAATTGGACAGTGCCAGTGAGAGCCGACGGTCAGTTTCTTGTCGCGTTTGGTGCGGCATATACTCCCGGGGTGCTACAGCCCGTTTGGCAAATACTTTATGTCTGCTGAACGTATTGCATCGTGCACTGGCAATGGCGACTATTCATGAGGGGTGCATCGAAGCGTGCTTATCGTCCTGCTTAGGATTAGATCTGGCAGGCTTGCGCGACGCCGAAGCCCCAACTCACCTTCCTCGGCCTCTCCTTTTTCTACACAAATGCCCGCTAGTAGCTAGGTCATTTCTTCCTGAGCGATTCCAGTTATTCAGGGTCCCCGCAGGGCGGTTTTGTCGGCCCTGTGCGAGCAGGGTGCATTCACCGCTTGTCGTTTGACTACCCCGCGGTACTCCATTGCCAAAGGTGAGACCACGCGATCGTCCCCTATGTTCAGTAACCATGGATGACGACTCGGAGCCGGAGACGATCTACGCTGGTTCCGACTGGACTCGGCCCGACCCATCCAAAGCTTCTCTCTCTTCACCAAAGACTGATCAACCATCGAATCCCCCACCACACCCAGCATCCATTGCACGCCTTTTTGACGACCCCATATTGTCGGATTTAAGTAGCATCGATGGATTCGACGATGAGGCACAGTCGCCGCCCCTAGTGGCCGTTGGAGGACCTGAGCAGTCTGTAAAGCCGGTGCCCTCGGATGCCATCACGCTGGACGGGTCCGTTTCGGACCTGAGCAGCCTGGATAGCAACGCGTTTAGTGACACCAATCCATCAGTTACGGACCGTAAACAGCCCAGTCAGCGCAAATCCACCACCAAACAGTCTATGCACTCGCCAAATCAAACCAAACGACGCCAAATCCGGTCCACCGTGGCTTCGCTCCCGGAATCAAAGCTGTCAACACAACTCCAGCCCAGCCCTACTGCTATATCAGGCCGGCGGCGTCGCCAACCGGTGAAGTCCGAGACGCCCAAGCGCTTGGGCAGTAGCCGTGCTGACGCCGCGTCAATCTCTACCACGCTTTCCACCCCTCGCCTGTCCAAGGCACGGTCTTCGTCCAACAAACATGCGGGCGCTATTCGCAAGCGCCGAAAACCTGGACGAAGGAAACGGCTCAATCTTGATAGCCCCAATATTAAGGACCAGTTTGGCTGCCCGCAGCTCTTCTACTATATTGCCCGCGAGGATTTTGCAGGATGTCAAACGCTGATTCAACATGGAGCGCAGGTGAATTTAAAAGCCAACGACGGAACCACGGCCCTGCACGAAGCGGTCGCTTTTGGGTGTCACCAAATTGCCGAATTACTCCTGTGCCATGGGGCTGTGATCGACGCCAAGGCAGGCGCTGCCTGCGATACAGCTCTGCATCGTGCTTCCTACCAGGACGATTTTGACATGGTGCAGCTGCTGCTGCGGCACGGTGCGGACGTTGGATTGCGTAACTCCCGAGGCCTGTCTGCCCTGGATTTGTGCTCGGACGACACCGTGGCAGCTCTTTTGACTGAGCAAGTCAAGATGTACGAAGCAGTCGTTGCTCGCAACAAGACTGGGTCTACCAAACTCCATCGTATGTGTGCCGCGGGCGATCTGGACTGTGTCTTGGATCTCTTGGCCTATGGTGCCGACGTCAACGCTCAAGATTACGCCCAGTGGACACCCCTGCACGAGGCCGCCTTGGCCGGTCACCTAACAATTGTGTGTGAATTGCTCTCTCGGGGCGCCAATGTCAATGCTTCAGGGTTAAAAGGGGTAACCCCGCTGCACGACGCCGTTTCCAATGGCAAGCACGAAGTAGTGCGCTTGCTATTGGATCATGGGGCCGACCCTTTGTTGACCGATGAAAAGCAGCGGACGCCGCGTGATATGGCCGAGGATGACAAGGTGTTGGCATTGTTGGATGGGGCCATTGCCAATAGGCAAGCTCTGTCCAATTCCCAAACTGCTCCGATATCGATTACGGCCTCAATCGAGTCCTTGCTTCAGGTCGACCCAGATGGGTCACCAAAGGAGCTAGCCGGCACACTGCCCACGGCTTCCCCACAGCGTCGTCGTAGCCGCCGCCGCCGCGAGGGCCAAAAGCCCACCGCCACTCAGCAACTGCTGGACGATGTCACTCAGAGCAAGATGAATTACTATTTTACGAGTCACCAGCAGGTGTCGCGGGAGGAGCGTAAATTTAAACGACTGTTGGATACCATCAGTCGCTTGGAAACCCGATCGGATCGCTCAACGCCGGGTCAGCGGAAACGGCCTAAACTTCGCACGCGTTCGGCGCCAAAGTCACCAACACCCGCTGATCCTATGCCGTTGAGTCAAAAGTCGGATACCGTCACGCTGCCCCAACCTAAAAATGAAATAGCCGCTCGAGCCACCGACGACTGCTCTGGCGCACCGGCCAATGACGCCCCCGCCGCAATCGGCAAGCCAATTAGGATGGCTGATGACCTGCCACCGAATACTGTCAGCCCTTTACCCTCAGCTTCGTCGAAGTCTCTAGCTACGCCGTGCCCAACAGCACTGTCAGCGACTGCGGAACCGGGTCCAGCATCTGGTCTTGCGGCGTCCTCAGAATCCCTATTCAACCCATTGCAATTCTTACCACTCTACACTGTTTCGCTGCGTGCTGCAGATACCGGACAACATGGCTTCTACGTCATCGATATGCAGGTGTGCTTTCTGTTAGGTATCCCCACCTCCGCGTCGCTGGAGCCCTCAAATTCGTCGCCCGTACCTGTGGCCACCAACGGCTTGTTTGCTCGCTACCCACACCTATCGCGAGTGCTAGTTAACCGAGTGCAAAAGGAGCGTCTGTGGGATCCCTTGGCGTCCATGCTTACCCCATTCTTGGCCCAGCAGCCCGCGGATGGCTGCAATGTGCCACCCCAAGCAATCTTGGCTCCTTATGTAACCACCAAACCAAGTAGCTGTTCGTCCCCAGGGGACGTATTATCCACCGTAGTACTGGCTACGCCCCTGGATTGCCAACAAGACTCAAAACGGCAGATTGAGCCATCTAGCCCAGCGCTTTCACGCTCCCCACCGTCGGACCTCTCCCAGGCCCTGGGAACTTGGCAGCAGCAGGAAAAAGAGCGATTTTTACGCACCACTTTGTACTTTGTGCGCCTGGACGATATCGTGCGAGTCATTGAATCGGACTATGCCGATCTGAGTCGCGATCTGATTACATTGACGCTTGATATCGGCAATGGTGAAAGTCACATTGCGCGCTCAACATCGACGATTGTACCGGGGCTGGACGGAAAGCCAGCTACTACTTCTTCCAGCCCACTGGATGCCAAACTGGTGTTGAATGCCCCACCAATGCAGCTGGTCGATTCCCGGGCCTCAGATCCAGCTCTGACAACCGCCAACCCTTGGTCGTCACCCGCCACACTGGACAGTGATGCTATGCGCCGGCACACCTCGCTGCCTATACCTGCTGACTCGGGTTGCACCCCCATGGCAAGGCCCATGATCCCGGCATCGTTGCGCAACATGCCACCCAAGTACGCTCTCAAGTTGATGCACCGGCAGGTGGTGAGTCCTACCAGCGGCGCTGAACCCAGCTCATCGCACCAGCCGAGGTGATGTGGGTGAGCAACCTGGTGCCGTCCAAGAACGAACAGCCTTTTTTCGCTGTGTGCGAATGTCATCGAAAAAAAAACAAATGATAGTGACCAATCTGTTTTTTATATATTTCCTGCATTTTGCTGTAATACTAATTATGCTTGACTCGCCTTTTTTGCTACGCACTCTGCCTCATCTTCTCTGCATTAAGTTTATATTTTTCCCTGTGCTGCCTAGCTATTAAAGCAAATTTTGCTGGATGTGAAGGTGGTATGTTTTTTATCGTGACCCTTGAATTGTACCATTTGTTTGGGGGGAGGGCGCTTGTTTTGCTGAATGAGTTATAAAAAGCATGCCTTACTATGCGCGTGCGTTGGTTCGTTTGCAAGCCTTGGGCATCATGCTGTCAAACGATACAGGGCGCGGCTGGTATGTGCCTAAAGCAGCGCGCGCGTGGATACATTCGGTTTATTTGTAGATAAAATAGGCATTCGCATGTAATTGTTCACTGTGGGAAGAGCTGCGCCAACTGAACCAACAGGAAGTTGGCAGGGGCCGGTAGTCTGCGGTGCGTTTGCCCATGGACTGTTATACAAATGTTTCTGGCACCATTAGTTCAAGTGACCGCAAGTGCGTAAACCAAAAATTCTAACGCAAGCCTGCCCAGTGAACGGCCAATCGCCAGGCGGATGGCGCCGTTGCGGCAGCCACGGCCCCGTGCGGTAAAAGAGAGGTACGCGTAGGTAGAGTGTCTATCCTGTTTCCATTGCTGCACAAAGCCTAGATGGCCATACTGGCCCGCAGTTCTTCGAGCTCGTCTTCTTCGTCCTGGGTAATGGCCAGGTTCTTGGGCACCGCAAGCTCTGTCTGAGGCACCCTGGGAGCGTGGATAGGCGGGTTCTCGGCGTTGAGAAGCTGCGAGTCGAGTTCCTCTTGCTCGAGCTGCTCGAGCTCGGCATTGAGCTCGTCCTCGTCCACCTCGGTGCCAAACAAGTTGGGTTGGGAGATGGCCTCTGATACTTCGTTGGCAATGTCCATTTGGTCGCGAATGTCGTCCATTGTGGCGTCCACCTTGTCGATATTGAGATCCTTGTGGATGCTTTTCATGGCCTCCGACCCGGTGCGCATCGCATTCATGGTCTCCAAGTTGATGTTGGCGCTCTCAATTGCACTCATTTGCTCTTCCAACGTCATGCGAGCCCCCGCAACTTTTTCAATCTGCCCTTCAAGCCGCTTCTTCCGCTTTAGCGCCGCCAGGGCTACCCGTTTGTTCTTGGAGGCGTTGAGTTTGGCCGTCTTGAGCTCGCTGTCTATCCGGGCCTCTAGATGCTTCTCGCGTTTCTCCAGCATCAAAAGCGTTTCCCGGAGTTTGACGATGGCCTCTTTGGGCGTGGCCTTGGCCTTGCTTCCAAAGAACAGCTTCATGGTGCATAAATGGTTCAGACACACACTCACGCTAGCAGGGCCTGGCTGGCAAAAGGGGGGGGGTCAAAACCTAATCGAAGTAGAACAGCAAAAGGAAAAAATAGGCAATTGTGGGCGGTGAAGAATGCCAACGCACATCTAGCCTAAAGGC
>JANBQA010000765.1:0-10344 GCA_027576955.1 Dimargaris xerosporica
AACGGCAAAAAATGGAATAAACCTGAGGAATTGGGTTGTATCGGTACAGTGTGCAATAAGCACATGCAGTCGTTTTCTCATCGGGGTCAACTGCAACGCTGAATGTCATCGCCATTGACTGCAGGCGAAAAAGCAAAAAAAAACAGGCAGATTCATTATGTCCAACGAGCACCTGCTAGCGCCTAATCACACTGGGTCCGGTAGCTTCTCGGGCCAGACTGACAAAATCTGTGGCCGACACGCCCAACGAATTGGCCAGTTGGTATAGCGAACGTAAATTATCACGAAGCAACGAGGTGTGAGCGGTCATTCCCGCGTTGTCCAAACTGGGGTTTGCCAAGGCTGGTTTGGAACCCGATGGCTGGCCCCTGCTCTCAGGCATAACACTGACATTGGGCTCAAGCTTTGGTGAAGGCAAGGGCGATGTGACCGAGAGCGTTGGCGTGGATGCGCCAGCGGCCATTTCACCAGCTTCTGCCTCTTCCATCTGGTTAAGTGCATTAAGCCGGTAGATGAGTTCCACAGGGCTCACAGACTCTTGGTTAAAGGTCAGCGCTGAGGTGACGATGCGAGTGGGTTGGGTCAATTCCGATAAGGAGCCGTCACCCGAGGCAGTTAGCGATGCATCGCTTGCCGCCCTTTCAATGGCCACGGGTGGCTGAGGGTTTGAGGCACTGGTGGTGGGACCGCTGCTGGCCAGTTTCTCATCGTATTGGAGCCAGTAGCGGTCCTCAGCTGCGGTGGTTGGGCGGCCTGGTTCGGCAGTGCGGTGGTTCTGGGTGTGAGACTCGGGGCCAGGGGTGGTGCACCCAGCCGTGTCGTCGTACTGAGCCCAGTAGTCGTCGTCGCTGTCTGCACTATCATCGCCTGAGATAAAGTTGGTTGACTGCTATTTCGAAAATAAACCCAGGCAAAGTGATTGAGCATCCGCAGAGTACAGGCGGTCAATAGGTGGGTGAGTGGATGGGTATGGTTAGTCGTGAAGTCAGTATACCAGTTGCTGTACGAAGGCACGATAATGCAAATGACATGACCCAACCCAGGTTATACCAGCGACGAAATGCCATCAAGGGGCAAGGAGCTGTGTATGAATGCATCACGATGGCGCACCCTGGTGGCAGTCACAAGCCTGGTAGCCAACCAACCGACAAAAATGCTACTCCCGTTCCCACCTGCCGCTTTTAGTCCAGAGGCGGGGCTGGTCACAAGGCGACGGTGTGGCTGTACTTCCAGTATCGCTCGTGCTGTCACCATGACCCAACCCTTGGTTTTTTAAAAATACTTGCCCCCTTAGCTACTAGCACTGAGCAACGATGCTCCAAACTTACCATTGGGTGCGCTGTAAACCGGTCCTCGGCTGCCTGGGTTGATGCCACCCAGGTTCCAGTGGCTTCGAGCAGCTCCGAGTGGGCAAACTGCTGCAGGTTGTGGTACTTCCAGCACTCCTGTTCCCACAGCAAGACGATGGCGAAGCAGTTGAGCGTCGTTTCGGAAAACGGCAGCGCGCACAACAGCGTCTCGGCGTCTACGCGCTTATACCGTGGGGAGTGGGATGCTAGGCTCTGCGCCAGTGCGGCCGACGGCAACTGGCGAAGGTGTTTGGCAGCGTCGTCTGGCTGCCACTGGAACAGGCTGTCAAGGGTATCAGTGGTATCTGGGGTCAGGCCACGGACAAACGACGCGGGATCGCCCAGGTACTGGACCCGCTGTGAAAGAATCTCGCTGCTGTGCTGGTACAGCTGGTCGTATTCGCCCTGCTTGAGCCAGGTCAAGTAGGTTCGTGCAACTGTGCTCACCGAAAGGGCGGTGGGGCCTTGGTGCGGCTGGGTCATGGTTGCGGCCGCCATGGTCACTCGTGGTGCACTGCGGCGCCAATGGTCGTTGGAATGCAAAGGATAGGCGATAAAGGGCGAGTAGTGGGCAGCGGTAGAGCAACTGCCTGAACAAAGAAAAATCGGTGGGTCGAATAAATGCACCTCACCTACACACCCGCTGTCTGCTCGTCAAATTGCAACGGGAAGCAAAGCTGCTTGATAAAGAAGTGGGAGGAGGTAAGGAAACAGTGTTGTGGCACAAGGGGCACCAAAAAAACAACTTTGCACACACCAAACAACTCTGGCTGGTCTGTCTTTTGGCTCGAGGCGCTAGTTGGAACATGTAAGTTAGAGGGATAAATGCGACTAAACCACGCAAGAAAGTATATAGTAGCAGGTTGGTCGGCCTCCAGCGGTGACAGTGGAGTCACCCACCTTTAAATACTGGCCTACAGCATCGGCCGTGAAATTTCTGCTGCCACTGGCGCATCCAGTTGTGGCCACGACAGTGGTGATATGCTGCTCCTTCTCCCAAAATGGCTGGGCAACAATATCCAGCAAGGTTGTGCGAGGCCTGCCCAAGTTGGTTTGCAGCTGGGCACCAGCGCCCAAATGCACACCCCGTGAGAACGGAAAATAGATAAGGCCCAACGCAACGCTTGTTCGCTGGCGGCGAAGAACCCGCTGCTAAACTAAACGCAGCCCTGGTAAGCGAAAAAAAGGCGTTGGCCGCAGAATGCAACCAGCCAATACTTTATCTACTGCCAATTCGTCGTCCCCTCATGTCTTACTCATTTGATTGGTCACCACCATCCCCTGGATGCCTCTGCCCTTCTTATTTCTTTAATTAATGGCTGTGACGCGGGTAAGGCACAAATCAAACAATTAAAGGTCTCTGAAAAGAGCAGTCGCCTTGGCATGAATGCCCGAAAACATAAAACAGTAGCCGGAGCGCTACTGCTGCTACTAATAAAAAAGAACTTGCGTTAGCGAATATGCCTGGTAAAGTGGGCTTGATTCACTTTTTTTTTACAATTTCGGACCACTCTCTTCCACACCCACTTTTCCCTTATCTTTTCTTCACCCTTGACAGATTGACCGCGTGACTGGCTCTGCCCAGCGTGTTCCAACAGTTCAACCACGATGATACCAGTTGAACACACAGCCTTGAAGGCTCACAACACCCCTTTTATACCAAGTGGGTGGTAAAAGCAGCGAGCAGAAGAAAAAGTAAGAGGTAATAGCTTAGTTTCAGAAAATACATTCAAAGGAAAAAACAACAACGAGGGGTCCAGTGTAGGCTACGCACGATGCCACTTGTAGTCAGAGAAACTCTAGAGCGCACACACTCCATTGACGCGACCCGCTCACCAGTAGAGGAAATACCAACTAACAAACAGGCAAACAAAACAAGAAAAGTGTGTAACTACGCAGCCCTTAATCTCGCTCGTCAATCTGTGCTCTGGGCACACTGTTACACCTTGGCCGATGCCTTGCGGAGCCCTTCTTCCACACGGCGGCCATACTCTTCGTCGGCACGCTTGAACACCGCAATCTGGCGCTCCTGGATAAACTTTTTGGCGCCTTTGAGGTGGGACACGATGTTGCTCACCAGGTTGCTCTTGGCTTCCGGCGTCATGAGCCGGTAGAGGTCGCCGGGCTGGATAAAGTCGTCGTCGGTGAGCGGGTACGTGTGGCGAGCCACCAGGCCTTCAGCCGAGTCGACAGAGTACATGTGGCTGGCGACGTTGGACTGGTAGGGCCCGCCAAACGAGTTGGGCTCGTAGTTGGGGCGGCTACCGCCATTGTCCGTCATCGTCATGGGCCCATCGCGCTGGTGGTTGTTCACCTTGGCGTGCGCGCGGTTGATGGGCAGCTGGGTGTAGTTGGCGCCCAAGCGGTGGCGGTGGGTATCATGGTACGAGAACAAACGGCCCTGCAGCATGCGGTCAAAGGTCGGCTCGATTCCGGGCACCAGGTTGCCGGGCGAGAACGCGGCCTGTTCCACCTCGGCAAAGTAGTTCTCCGGGTTGCGGTTCAGCACCATCTTGCCAACCTCATGCAGCTTGTACTCCTTTTGCGACCAGACCTTGGTGACGTCAAAGATGTTGAACTTGAACTTGGCAGCATCCTCGGGCTCCATGATCTGCACATAGGCGGTCCAGCTGGGGTAGTTCTGGCTGTCGATGGCCTGGAACAGGTCGTGAATGCTAAAGTCGGGATCCTCAGCCCGCAGCTTGGCCGCTTCCTCCTCGGTAAAGTTCTTGATGCCCTGGTCGGTGCGAAAGTGCCACTTGAAGTACTTGAACTTGCCGTCCTCGTCCACAAACTTGAAGGTGTGGCTCGAGTACCCGTGCATGTGGCGGAAACCGTGCGGGGTGCCGCGGTCCGAGAACAGAATGGTCACCTGGTGCAGGGACTCGGGCACCAGGCTCAAAAAGTCCCAAAACATGTCGGCATCCTTGAGGTGAGTCTGCGGGTGACGCTTCTGGGTGTGGATAAAGTCAGGAAACTTGGACGGGTCGCGGATAAAGAACACGGGCGTGTTGTTGCCCACCATGTCGTAGTTGCCTTCTTCGGTGTAGAACTTGAGCGCAAACCCCCGAGGATCGCGCGCAGTGTCCGCCGAGCCCAATTCACCGCCCACGGTGGAAAACCGCGCAAAGAGCGGGGTGCGCTTGCCCACCTTGTTCAGGAACTTGGCACGGGTGAACTTGCTCATGTCCTTGGTGCACTCAAAGTAGCCGTGGGCACCACCGCCCTTGGCGTGCACCACGCGCTCGGGAGCGCGCTCACGGTCAAAGTGGGCCAGCTTGTCAATAAGCGCCACGTCCTGCATCAGCGTCGGGCCGTTGTACCCAGCGGTCATTGTCGTCTGGTTGTTGTCGACCGGGGTGCCGGTCGACGTCGTCATAATATTGGGCGACATGGCGGCAGCAGGCAAAGTTGGAGTAAACAAAGAGAAAATGAGAAAGAATAAAAGTGGGCGAGCACCGGTGTAACAGGTAGTTCAGAACTTTAGCCCAAAGGCAAATGGCAACGAAAATAGGCCACAGCAGCACGGCACACTAGCCAAGGAGTCAATAAAAGCAAGAGTCAAAGCAAAGTAGCAGCAGCGAGGAAAACCAGCTTAGAGGCACGGCAAATGTCGACAAGTCACAAGGGCCCCGAGACTGCTTACGTCGGGTTAAAGGAGGAAACGAAGCGGCAAGGGCGGTCACCTTGAGGCGGGCGCTCATATAAAACCGGCGCCAGGATGCTCGTTTCGCACGGCAAAGGTCTTCCAACGAGCGCCGCCCTTCCCATATGTTTTGCCACTTTCACGCGCCAGTGTCCAGTCTAGGGCTGTTGCAGAGGCCAGTGCAAGTGAATGACCGCGTTTCGTCTTAAACGGCCAGTTGAGTGGCTTTGGACGCCAGTTGGGACTGTGTTGGCGTGCCCACGGCTGTTTCATTTGCCGGGCCGCCGAACGGGCTCCAGAGGGTTTTGGCACGTGCGTTTACCCGCACCAGCGCCGTAGTTGGACCAATGACCTAGCAGCGCATCTCTCACGGGAGACCATGGCGGTTGGTTGCCCAACAACGACCCGTCCGAGCGCTCTCTGGGCCGGCTGCTCGGCTATCATTTGTCAGTGCTTTGCAGTGCATCAAACGATAGCCCGATTGTGACTCGGGTTGATGTCAATAAAGCCCTCAGGGATGGGCTTGGCCCCAGCGAGCAGCTGGTTACTGTGCTCCAACCACAGAACTGACTTTCTGCCGTTTAGCGCGCAACTCTACCCCAAGCCCACCGAAGCAAAGTACGAGAAAGCATAATGCACACCAGCCCGAGCTTATGGGAGCCTTTTTCTCCTCGTGCGGGGTCTTGCACTGGCGGCAACCATACCATCGCGATGGACTGCCCTTCCCTCGCAGACCACTATCTAGACCCCCGTTGCCACGCCCGAGTTGGCTTGGTGGTGGTAGTGATGAGGGAGCTAGTAGCCATTGCGACAACGCAAACGGTCGTGGTGGTCGATGGTGCCCATCTCCGGTGAACCAGCGCAAAGGGCATCGGAGGGGTTCGTGATGGTTGGGGGAAGTACTTGTGCGCGAGAAGAATGAGCGTGGCACCTTGATATACAAGTCTCACCTTCCTTACTTGCTTGTTCATCATCGACCGGGGCTTTCTTGCGATGGCCTTCACGCCCTTTCCCCAAAGAGCGTGGGCTACATGCGTCACTCTGTGCGTGGGACTGGAAGACAGGACGCATCGAAAAAGGCATTGACGCGTAGGTGGGTGTATGGCTTCAAATATGCCACGCCGCCATTTCCAATTATCCGACTCGCGCCTTCAGTGACAAGGGCGCTGATGTCAGCGTGGCACTCTCGCTATCGGGGTCCAGCGGACCCATTAAATGATCCCGACTTGGCCAGCAAGGAACGTAGAGGGTACCATACGCTCTAATTACCGAAAAAAAAAACCATTGATAGGAACTGCTCTGTGACCACCAGGTTGGCCAACTTGATGCAGCGCACCTTTTCTGACCAAGCCATCGTCCTCGTCGTCTCAGCTGTCCCAACTGATGGCCACCGCGCCAGCATTTATGCCATGCCATGCTCCGCACCGGTTGTCGTTTCCCATAGACAGAGCTCTACACTGATTTTGTTACCAGCCGTCGTTCCTGTGCCACAGGAGCGATGGTTGGCACGACTAGTGCCCCAGCAGGGGGCAAGGCTCAGACAGCAGTATCCAAATCCGGCAGTCAGCGACCGCATCGTACTGTTACACCCAATGCCTGGTTTAGCCCACTGGACGTTTCCAAATATCAGAACTCTACCAAGCGATGCGCTGCCTGCGTACCTCGTACTATGGTGTTGCATTGACGTGGCACGAGCCACGAGCTTTGCATGCTGAGCCCCTGCAGCGGATTTACGAGATTCAGGGATAAAGGGAATGGGCTGATGGATAGCTCGATGCGACTTATCACCCAGCGGTCATTAAACTGGCACGGCCGACCCCCGACGAGTAGCCAGCTGGTACCACCGCTCTTTTTTTGCCATACGTAAGCAGCCAATCGCCGACAAGCGGAAGGCCAATGCTACTGCCGAGGCATCAGCCCAGTGCTAGAGCGTTTTATTTGGAGTGTCAAAACCAATCAGCGCTTACAACGTCTAATAAAAACTAATAGGGTGAGGGTTGGTAAAACGTCACTGGTAAGAGCTGGTAGGTGTGCACGCATGAGCCACTGCCTTTATTGCTGCCAGAAAGGAAGACCATTGCTAACTGTCATTCGTGGTGGCGCAACATAGTCCTCTCGGCGTTGGGGGAAACTATGGCCAACCCAGCAGTGGCGGTGACTGGGCTTGAAGGTTGGGTCGCCGCGCGCCGTGCTGGGGCGCGTGTAACCCAGCGCAGTGAACGCGTCGTACTCTAGGAGCCGACCACGCCCGCCAAAGGGCTACGAAAACATTCAGCTTCGCTCCGGTCCAAGGTGGACGTTGAGGGACGGCTTTCCCTTTTTTTTCCTCCTCCTTCCCTTTCAGTGCATTGATGATCGTGCCCTCTACGCATGATTTAATGGCGGACCAAAGCGGGCACCTTGGACACACTCCCACGCGCACGTGTGTTCATGCCATGGTGCCCAAGTTGCCTGGTTCATTACGTGGTGCAACATGTTGGCCTATTTCGGCCTGCCTCCTGGACCAGCATGTGGGCGCGCTTATCGGCGTATAGCAGTGTGCGGGCAGAGCGATCGGAAGTTTTGAACGAAGAACACCCATCCAACTGAATAGCCCTTATCTTTCTTCCACGATTAAATCACTGATAGCCAAGTACATAGTAGAGAACGTGGTTCTGCTTCCTCGCCTCCCTCCTAAATGGCGCCTTTATTTAACCAACCACTGCTGTCGTGGCAAGGGTTTAAGGCTCGAAGCATTCAGGGGGTCGTGGTGGGCAGCAGGGTCTGGACTCTCCACTCATCTATAGCACCAGTATGCAGTATCTTTTGATAAGCTTGGGGTGGTAATTCCTAGTCTGCTTGATCGGAACACTACACCAAACACACCCTTGTACGCATATACACGCGTACAGGCGCCGATGTTGAGGCGTGAGTGTGTTTCGCTCTCTCTTTCATTCTCTCTCACTTTTTTCTGTCCACCTGCTCTCGATCTTGCGCTGTCTCTTCCACTGGTCTCCTCTTGTCAGCTAGTGCTGCTTGACCAAATTAGGCGACGAAGGTGACCTTGTGCGCCCCTCGTTGTGCAACCATCTGCGCCCAAAGCGAGGATGGCTCGTCCCTCAACGGCGGCATTGACCTGCCCGCACTCGACCAAACCGGCCCCTCACTCATTCGCTCTTTGCCTGCTATGGCACTGAACTGGCAGGGAGAGGGGTGAGCCCTCTGCTTCACTACGCCTAACCGTTACAACGCCCACCCGCTGGGCTTTCCTCCTGCTTTTACTCATAACACCAACGCCCTGTTATTCCACTCCTCCCCCTTCCCTCGCACCCTACATATATTGGACCGGCCGCCACCCCTTTCTCGGGCTTATCTCGCCTTTTTTCTATCGGCACACGCGCCCCTGTCATTTGACCCCAAGAACGCATATTGCGGAGCGTGGCATCCCCTCCCTGCTTGTCAGACCGACCGCTGACGGTAGTGTTTAGTACTCAGTGCCCTGCCGTCTGCCCTTTTGCTTCGATTGGTGCCAGTGCACAACGGCATCGTGGCCATTGAACGTGAACGGATGCGGTAATAGGCCCCTGGGGTGTGGTGTCGGTGTCCCTTTAGATTATGAGAAACCAGGAGCCCTACTGACACTAAAAGCGCATTACCATCGAGCGCGACTAATATCTCAGCGGCCGAGTGAAACCCGTTCCGCTGGTGAGTTGGCAACTCCTGGTCATACTAAGCGGGAACGCCAATGACCTGTACTATTTGAACCATTGCAACTCCAAAAGGCATTTATCGTTTGATACTTGCAGTGTTTTTTCATTCATTCATTCTTTCGTTGCTGCGGTTGTCGGGGGTGCAGCCATCGCCAATTGGAAGCGTGAGTATTGGTCGCTCTCAGCTGCTGCCAAGTATCGGGGCTATTTTATTTTTCGATAGAGAGTAGAGTTCAAGCACAGAGACCTAGTCAACGGTCCCAGGACCCCCATTATATCTATCTATTGCCAGCAAAGCCCCCGCTGGCTACTGCAAGAAAGTGAGGCCTCAAGCTGCGCCAGAGCGCAGCAGTGACTGTAGGGGCGGACAGTAGCGATAGCAAAAGCTGCACTATGTTGCGGTTGTCGTGGTCAGGCTGCCTGGTGCTCGCCCTGGTAGTGTGGGGGCTCATTGCATCCATTGAAGCCATTCCGGCGTTACACGAAGGTAAGCGCACAGAGTCCAAGCACCGTGAGCTGCCCAATAGCAGTGACTGTGGGTGGGAAGGTCGTACGGTAGCAGCTGACACCCAACCTACACCAACGCATGCTTCCACTCCCTGACCAACATCGCCCACACTCTTTGTGGCACTCAAACTAACCTTGGAGCATGGTGCATGTGCCCATGGCTTCCACAAACACGCCTTTTTGTTTCTACTGGCCTTGGTTCGGAATTAGTTAACAAGTACACCCTCGACGGCGGTTTATGCCCGCTGAGCACGCGTGTCGAGACTCCCTGCCCATTGCTGTGTGTGACCGATCCCAACGATTGCCCCGAGGCCATCCAGCCAGATTGCCCCCGTGGCCAGACCTACTGTCAGGATGGCGTGTGCCGCGAGTCCTGCCCCAAAACGGTGATCAATCCCTGCCACTGCGGGAGCGACTCATACGGTCGAACCAAAGATGGCGAGGAGATAACGCTGGTGCCCTGCCTCACTTCGCCACTAGTCGACGTGCCCGAATACGACTACCGCAATAAGACGTTGCAGATTGAGGCGGTATGCGCCGAGCAGCTCGGCATCACCAATGTCGATGCGTACGGCATTATTCCCGTGTCCAACCGTGGTGTGTGGTTAGAGTGCCCCGAGGTGAACGACAACGTGGCGTTTACCATGGACGAACCCATGTGGATGGCCCTGTGGGTTACCCTTGGGGGCGAAGCCGCGCTCTTTGTCCTGTGGTGCCTCTACAAGCAGCTTCGGGAACGCAACGTGCGTCTAGGTACCATTCAGGACCGTGCCGATTCATTTTCCGACCTGGACGCTAGCGAAAAGCCTGCAGCTCGCAAGAAGGAAGCATCTCCCGATCCGAGCACCGATACGATGCCGCCGGCCTACTTTCACCGCCTGACCGGTTACCGCAATGACAAGTTTGGTGTGGTGATGCTAGGATCGTTGGTTGTGGTCAGCGTGGTGCTACTGGCGCTTCTATTTCTACTCACCATTGACTACTACGGGTCGTTGACGGGAGTTCCCTTTTCGCTTACTCATCAGAGCTCCAATCTGTCCGCCAAGATGTTTATTGCCGTTTGGTATATCCTGGCAGTCTGGCTGCTGCTACTCAACATTGTGCGCATTCGAATTCGCAATTTCTTTCGCCTCAAGGCCGACGTGGCCCGCAG
>JANBQA010000767.1:0-10327 GCA_027576955.1 Dimargaris xerosporica
GGCAGGTTCCAGCATTCCATCAATAGGATGGCTCTATCGTCAGCTTTGGCCTCGATGCAGCAGCGACCCTCACTTGGGCAATGGATGGATGGATGGACGGGCGTGATGGTCATGGCGATTGGGCAGCGACACGAGCTTGCCGTGATACTCTGCTAGCATACAATAACGTACCCATCTTGATCCAACGTTCGCTTGCAACGGTGCAGTGTTTGACAAGAGCGGACGGCGTGAAAAGAGGGAGAACTTGAGAGGCATTACCGGATAGCTTATATGACCCCTGCTCTCGTCCAACTTTTCATCCCAAATCCTGCCACGCGGTTGCTTGAGCGCCCTGCGAAGCGAGGAAGGAAAGCGAGACGCCCATAGAAGTGATATTTTTCCACATTGTTTCCACGTGATGTCTGCGAGGCAGTTGTCGTGAACATGATCACGTGGAGATACCTGTCTAGCCCTCTTGCCCACATCAATCTACAACGCACGACTGTTGTAACCACCATGCAAAGGCTACAAAAAAAATAAAAGCTGAAAAAAAGGTGGTGGCGAAAAACTGGTGGCAGTAGGTAGAGTGGTGGAGCGTTTACAAACACCGGCTTGCGATGGACGCCACCTGGTCAATTCACGCAGCATTCCTTATCGCCAACCCACCGCCGTGGCCCTTGGTTCGAGAATTACTCAACTAATGCCTCTGAGCTAAGCCCCATTTCGGCTGCTTCCCCTCTCCCATACAAACCCTCCCCAGCGCGGCCCAGAAATCTTACACTCTAGTGCCGCTGCCTTCCTGTTCCGCCCACACGTCTCTCAGGGTTGTCTCTTATACCCTCGGCGCTAAGCGACCCCTATTCAGAGCGTCACCATACCCATTCTCACCTGGCTGCAGCTCTCTGCCAACGCTTCATGAGTATAGCTACTTTGCCGTCCATTCCTCAGTTTACCAAGACGATGGGGTCAAAACGCAAAGAACGCGACGTGGAACCAAGCACAGAGGACACAGCGGTGGCCGATTATTCGGGCAAGGCCCGTAAGAAGAGCCGTGACGCGTCGACCAAGAGCAAACGGCACTCGGAGCAGCACGACAAGTCGCCAAACGTCAAGCGGACCGCTAAAGCCCCCCATGCGCCAGCATTGGACACCGAGGAGCCGGAAAAAGAAGCCAAGCCACGAACGGCCGAGTTCACCGAGGCCCACGTTCGATTGCTGGTCGCATTGCCCCCGTGCTTCATGGGCGACCCGCTACGGGGAGTCTACGAGCACCTCAACTGCTTTTTAATGAAGTAAGCAAGGATACGCATTGCCACCCTCATCTACCTAACTGGGCAACGCCATTATTAGAACAGCTGCCCACTTATTGATCTCTTGGGAATTGATGCCTTGGGCCACTTCGACCCACAATGTGACATTGGCCAAATCTAACTCTCCCCTTTATTTACCATTATTTACTTTGGTCGCTGCCCATTTGGTAGAAATGTGCCTTCAGTCGGTGGCATTATCCTTTCGTACGCACATGTCAAGATCCTCACCAAGTATGGGCGCGTGGTCGGAGATAATCCCTTTTTACAATTTTGGGTCTCCGCCAAGGTGATGGTATGGGCCCCGCCGGTCGGTGCCGCTCTGCGTAAGTAGCAATGTCTCTTGCACCTTGCGTTGTATTTGGCAATCTTGCACGGGTCCTCACCAGCCCGTACTGGCCATGCCCAGGGATGTTGATCACCGTCACCCCCCACTAAAATGTGATCGGTACAGGTATGGTGTCTTACCCTATCACTCTCATTCACCGATTTAACCCCCTACTGATTACCTTTGAAACCGTCTGTGTGGGTTAATTGGGGGGAAACAACCTTGTTTTGGGTTGTTGGCAATGCATGCGCAGTGGGTCAAATCAATATCCAGTCTGCAGACCATTTGGGGCTTTTGCTGTACAATACGTTCAACGTATCAATTCCCGCATCCCAGATTCCTCGCGATATTTACCAGTGGGCACCCAGTGGCGCCGCTTCAGGGGGCGAGGAAGGGAGCTCCGAAACAGAGTCAACCGACGACGGTGGGCAAACGACGCAACCGCGCAATATCATGGGCCAATGGCTACACAAGGACACGGGGGAGCAGATTGGCAAGGACGGCTGGATCAAATTCACCGCTACCAAGGTCAACCTGGTCAATGATATGATATCAATCCGGGGCACCTTACTGCGCGCTGACTAGTTGGGACGGCATGCGGTCGACAACCAAACGAGCATGGTATCACCTTGCACAAACAATGGCTTGGTCGATAGTCACCCGCTATCGCTGCACTGACCATTTTGTTTGTCAGCCTGCATAGACGATACCACCTGGAGACAGTAGACAGATGCGAACCAGCCAAGGCGTAAACTTTGGAGTAATAAACCTTATGACCGAAGCTGTCCCCGTTTGCTGTACCATGGTGCAGCGACTACCACCACCTATAGTGCGTGCAAGACCGATATGCTTGAATCTATGCGCTGGGGCAGTTTGGGCTATTCCGGAGTTATCAAGGATACACCCCGGTCCTGGTGTTGCCGCCCCTCCCCATGGGGTCTCATCGGCTCACCACCTGATATAACGGCCGACTTTGTCTTGATTTTTTTACACTTTTGGCCGTTGCCTATCTCCAGAGTGTGGTTGGACTGCGGGATCTTTTTGTGGGCAGGAGTCACACTTTGGGTCCGCAAATTTGCGGGCGTCCCGTGAGTGGCCAGCCTGGCAGAACTGGTCCCGTTGGCTGTTCCAGCGGCGTGCGCAGTCCTTGGTCCGCCACCCATCCCGCCGCTCTGGCGCTGCGCCGTCCAGCTGTTACTACAAAAATAACCTTTGCATGCTCGGGGCATAAATTGCCAATTTGCTTTTTTTTCTCGGTTTTTCATTGGCAACGCCCAGATTTCTATCGCTTCCTTGGCGCGCCATTTGCTTTGCCTCTTCGTTAACCCTTCGATAGTTACCGGTGCTGGTTGCTGTGCCTGGAAAGCCGCTGGTGTCGACGGCCTCTTGCCCTCCATGCCTCAAGGCCGGGCCAAGCGACAGTTGGTTACAAAGGCCCCTTCAACCCCGCTCAAACGTCGACGCTCCGCATCCCAATCCTCCAACCCTTCTGATCCGCCCCGAGGCAGTCACACGCGCCTCAGTCGTCAGGATAGCGCCATGGCGTCCCAGAGAAACCGCCCCAAAACCCGCTCCGTCACCACGGCAGCGGCGGGGACTTCTAGAACAAGGTAAGTGATTGTATGAACCATGCGCGCTTGCGCCGTTGCTGGGGGATGGCACCCACGGCGATGGCTGTTAATTGGGCGCTGATCGCTGGCAGGGTTGCTCGACATCCCAACTGCCTTCTTTGGGCCGATAAACACCGGCACTGACTTTGAACCTGGAGGCTGATTGTTCCTTCTGGCATACCGAATGGACTAAACACTTCCAAATTAGCCCATTGAGCCCTGCAGCTGAGCCAGCGCAACCTAGTGAGACTGCTTCACCCGACCAAC
Source organism: Dimargaris xerosporica (assembly GCA_027576955.1). NCBI lineage: Eukaryota > Fungi > Kickxellomycota > Dimargaritomycetes > Dimargaritales > Dimargaritaceae > Dimargaris > Dimargaris xerosporica. The sequence continues at coordinate 3,492 of JANBQA010000767.1, forward strand.
TGGCGCACATGATGGACGAAGAGCGCTCCCTAGCTTCGCTTTCAACGGAAAAGCCCGCTGCTGCGACTCTGGACGCCAAGCGGGACGAGTCGCCTACCCGAGACACACACACCACGCGCCCAACTCTTTGCAGCCCTGCGGACCTTCTTACAATGGCCGAGTGGGACGAATCGATGCCAAGCGATGGTGGGTCGGCCATGGGCGATGACCTCCATGCCCGTGGTCATCCTGAACACGAGGATGCGACCAGCGATCATGACACGGATGAGAGCGAGCCCAGCGGTTCTAACAATGAAGACCACGATAGCTACGACAGCCAGAGCGGGTCAGACCACTCTGGAAGCCACGACGAAAGCGACAATGGCGACCATCCATCGTCGGATCCCTTTACCTTTGACTTCTTTGGCCAAGGATTCAACCCCATGGATGCTTCCTCTCGCCTGTTGGCAGGCCTGGGTTTTTCAACCGGCAACCAGCAGTTCAAAACGCTGTTGACAAGCTTAAAGGAGCAAAAGGACCCGACTAGCCAGCTGGTTACCCTGCAAGAATTGGCCGAAGCCCTTTCCATTGCGACAGAGGAGTCGCTGGCCGGCCATTTCAACGTGGACGCCTTTGCCAAGGAGCTCGTAGCCATCCTGCAGGGGCCATCGGGCACTGGGTCGGACCCCTTGGCCGCTTCCCAGTCTCAGGCCACCGAGTATGAGCTTATGCTTGCCGCCATGTATGGTGGCGCCGGAAGCGAGTTTGGCGCCACCGGGAGCAACCCCAATGTCATGCTGTTGGCCTGTCGGTGCATTGATAACATGATCGAGGCCCTGCCAGCTGCACTGCCAGTGGTGGTCACCCATGACGCGATCCCCGTGCTCTGCGCCAAGCTCAAAGACATTGAGTACGTGGATTTGGCTGAACAAGCCTTAGGAACCCTGGAGAAAATATCCGCCGAGTTTCCTGCAGCAGTCGTGAAAGAAGGTGGCATGGCTGCAGTGTTGACGTATTTGGATTTTTTCTCCATCCATGTTCAGCGATCGGCCGTGACGACCGCTGCCAACTGCGCAGTTCGCGTTCCTCCCGATTGCTTCGACAGCGTGGCCGAAGTGATTCCCATACTAGAACGGCTACTGGGGTACTCGGACCAACGCCTGGTCGAACAGACTTGCCTCTGTTTGTATCGCGCCTGCCGCAACTTTCGGACCGACAGTGCCAAGTTACAGACTATGGTGACCTCCGCCATCTTGTCCCAGGTCCTGGCTATCTTAACAGCGTCGGTGCCTGGTGCTCGAGCCACGAGTGAGGAGGGAGCCAACGCCATGAGCATATCGTCGACTGTATTTAGCAAGCTGGTGCTGATGCTGACCGACGTGGCACGCCACTCAGCTGACCTTGCCGAGCGCTTATTGGAGTTGGACGTGGTGAAGACCATCTGTTCTATTTTTGGCCATGAGTCGATCCCTAGACCGGGAGCTGCCAATGACGCCACGAGCGACAGCATGGAAAGTACCACACCGTCTTCAGCGCCACCATCAGTACTGATCAATTTGCCCACGGAGCAACTCTGCGACTTGGTGAGTCTGCTGGCCGACCTCTTACCACCGCTACTGACGCGCTTGCCGTCGGCTGCCGAGCCTTGCCCCAATGCTTTGCGGCCGTTATTCAGCTCCAGGCTGTTCACAGCATTTACCGCGTCGCCATCGGCGTACGACGAGCGCGCGGCAATCTTTGCCCATCACCCCGGGTACGTGGCTCAGTTTGGCCAGTACTGTTTGCCCGTGCTGCTGCCCCTATTCTCCAAAACGGTCAACGCCGAACTACGACGACGGGTGGCCTTGCTGTTGGTCAAGGTGCTGCACGTTATGGATGGCCAGGCCATGATCCAGTGGGCAGTGAACTGCCCATTGGCCACATTTGCAGTGAACAGCCTGAATCACCCAAACGCGCCACTGCATGTGCTAATCACCGCGCTAATTGTGGTAGCGTTGCTCATCCGCAAGCTCCCGTCCCATTATGTGCGCCAGTTCCAACGTGAGGGCCTCGTGGATAAACTTGACCAGTGGACCAGCGAAGCTATGTTTGCTTCTACCAGCGCGCACCCCAGTGCTGCAATAGATTCTGCCATAGTGGACAATGATGACAACGACCCAGCTGCTATCAATGTCACTGCATTTCGAATGCTGGAACAGAGCCATTACCCGGAATTTAATCAATGCACTGCCGAGTCACTAATTACGCTGGTTAACCGACCGCGTTCCATAGCAGCGACCGACACGGATCCGGGGTCACCGACGACGCACTCTTCAGCAGCAACCATGGACACCCCCCCTCAGAGAGCCGACATTACCGAGGACGCCAAGCTGGCTAGAGCCAGTGCCATCCATGGTTGGCTGGCTCACCAAGTGACAACCCTACAGTCTACTTTTGCTGAGTATCTCGCCGCCCAATCGCCAACTATGGGCCAGCCAAACACGTTGGCAATGCTACGTCAACTCGACAGGGCGCTGCAAGGTCTGCCAGACAGTTTGGCTGAATTTGGCGGGTATAGCGCGGCTATTCACCAGCTTGCCACGGTGTTTTGCCGTCCGGATGGGGTCACGGCCTATGAACTACGCGAAAGCGGCGTCTTGGGTACGATGCTTACTTTTCTGTCTGCCACGAACCACCCCTTGGGGCTATCGCTGCCAGCGCGTCGTCAAAGGTTCTTGCTTGCGTTTTTAGTTTCAGAACCGGGCCCGGATCTCGCATTGCCGGCCATGGCTCACTTGGTACGTTGCTTACAAGATGTCTTGGGCCATATGGAGAACCTGCACCTCGAAGCAGCTCTTACCGCCGTAGCGGACAGCGCGCGCAGCCCCGCGGAAATGCTCGCCAAGCAAGTTCGCCTGCTGTTGCTGGCGGAAGACCAACCGTCAGTGACGGATATAATGGGTAGCCGCCATATTGTATCGGTTCACGCTTTGGCGTCGTTTCAAACCCTGGAAGATTACTTGCGGCCACGTCTGATGCTGTCGGCTGCGCTTCCCCACGATCTGACGGAGAGTGCTGACAATGAGGGGTCCCACCGCAACTTTATGGCAGAGACCCTACGGTCTCTGAGTATGGCGGCCAATGCGCTATCAGGGTCACGTGGACAACTGCCAGCGCCCGATGCTCTGGTCGACGACGACGAGGCGGAAGCATTGCCAGATCCCACCGATATGGCTTCAATGGCTATTCCGCCCCCTGGGGCTGTAGACACAGTACATTCACCCAATACTGACAATACCAGCGACGACGAATCCACAGAGATAACGCTTCCCGAGTCACAAACGTCCACGCCAGTCAAGGGTGGCTCCAACCACGCTGTGCAGTCCACGCCACAGCTGGCCAGCTATGCATTGACGCGACCCGATAGCGCTTTGCGTGCGCAGGGCTCTACCAGCTGCCAGCGTACCTCATCGCTAGCTTCGGTTGCACAGGCTAGAAATGATACTACACCAACCCGAGCGCCAAGCTATCAACGCCGTAATTCGTTGCCACGACCGTCGTCGCCAGACTGGCACCTTCAGTTTGACCTTAATGGGACCCCCATTGCGGACAATGAAGCCACCATTTACAGCGCCATCCATCCTTTGCTCCACGCAGACCAAGGCACGGAGCCACGGCACCCTTGGTCAACGGTATTCACAGTTAAATTTCGCACGAAACCGCGCCCAGTCCTGGGGGCTTCCTCTACTGACAGCTTACAGTCCCAAGCTATGGACATTGGGGACGATCGTCCCGAGGTCCCAGACGGTTTGCTCGGGTGCGATACCCTGCTCGCACTGCTGGCGGTGCTCTTTGACCTGAACATGCACTGTCGGCATGTGATGGCAGCCGAGCCGCTGCCATTCGCAAGCTCCATTTTGGTGCCCCTTCCCGCTAGCCAGTTCGTCAACGCTAAGTTCACGGCCAAGTTAATCCGCCAGCTCGACGAGCCGCTGGTGGTGGCCAGCCAGTGTTTGCCGCCCTGGTGCGACTATTTGGTCCAGCGTTTTGCCTTTTTATTTCCCTTTGAAGTGCGCCATTCATACCTGCAATTCACATCGTTTGGGTTCTCCCGGTCGATTGCTCGGTGGCAAGCACTTCATGTGCGCGACAATGGCGCGCCTGGTCGTCGGGCCACACCACTGCATTCGCTGGGTCGTATCCAGCGACAAAAGGTGCGAATCTCTCGCCGCAAGCTGCTTCTATCCGCTGTCAAGGTTTTGGCGCTGTATGGATCGTCCCATTCGGCACTGGAGATTGAGTACTTTGACGAGGTGGGCACTGGCCTAGGACCAACACTCGAATTCTATGCGACGGTGTCCAAAGAGCTGTGTCGCCGTGATTTGCGCTTGTGGCGAGACGCGGATGCGCCCACGAATACCATGAGTACTTTGGGCAACTCCGCGTACGTGGACCTGGGGCCCATGGGTTTGTTTCCGCGGCCCTACAGCTCCACGACGGTGACCCCATCCTCAGCTGGCATTGACGCTTCCGCCTCGGAGCTGTCCGATCCTGATGCGCTCAAGTGGTTTGAGCTGATGGGCCAATTTGTGGCCAAAGCGTTGCTAGACTCTCGCATCATCGATTTGCCTCTACATCCCTTGTTCATTGAGCAGATTTTAGGCCATACGGTGCTGCCCACCCTACTGAATCTCCAAGCGGTCGATGGCCCCCTGGCCCAGTCGCTCTCGCAGCTGCAATGGTTTGTGGACCAAAAGCAGCGTATCTACTCGGACCAATCTTTGGGCGACGCAGCCAAACTAACCCAGCTCCAGGCTGTGCGAGCAGCCAGTGGGGCGGCGGTTGAGGATCTGGGGTTGGACTTTACCCTGTCAGGGTATCCCAACTACCCGCTGTGGGCTGGTGATGGCAGCGGCTCCGACGTGGATGTTACCATATTCAACGTGGACCATTACGTAGCACGCGTGTTGGAGGCGACCTTGGTCGAGGGCGTCGCAGCGCAGGCAAATCGTTTTCGCATTGGGTTTAACAAGGTCTTTCCGATTAGCCGGTTGCAGTGTTTTACTGCGGATGAGCTGCACGCCCTAATTGGCTCCGCGGAAGAAGACTGGTCTCTGGCTACCTTGCAAGGCCAGGTGGTGGCCGACCACGGCTACACTCTGGCCAGCCCCGTGGTGCAACACTTGCTCGAGGTCATGAGCGAGTTGACCAGTGCCGAACGGCGCCAATTCCTGCGCTTCATTACCGGCAGTCCTAAGCTGCCCATTGGCGGGTTCAAGCAGCTCCTGCCGTCGTTGACCGTCGTGTGCAAACCATGTGAAGCGCCGCTCACTGCTGATGACTACTTGCCCTCGGTCATGACCTGCGTCAACTATCTCAAACTGCCCAACTACAGCTCCAAGGCGATCCTCAAGGAACGCCTCTACACTGCCATGAAAGAAGGGCAAAACTCGTTTCACCTCTCCTGACGCTACAAGCCAGTGCCCAGGTCCTGGCCAATACTACGCAACCCGTGCATCGACCAAAGATTACTTTTGAACCATGAACCTAATTACACGCCCAATGGTCTTTATTTCCGTGGTGCCATGGTATTTCGGTTCAGGAACAATGACTGCGGCGTATCGGAGCAATGATGGTATGAATATACCCTACTTTGTGGAGCTTTGCAAGCTATGGTTCAGGTTAATTCTTTATCTGGCCCGGTAATTGCCGCGATCTATGTGATGTTCACCATTTCTGGACTGTACCTTTTTATTTGGTTCAAGTCGTATACATTGATCATATATTTTTCTTAACCATGTGTGGGCATGAGCTCAACCTTGCGACGGTTGTCGGCTTTTTGTTGGCCTAAACCTGACCACACATGCGCGCTGCGAGCATACCATATTCTCTCGGCATTAAACATATATTTTTTATTCCAAGTGAAAAGGCATTGGCGTGTAGCACTCTTAACTATTCTTGTGCAGCTACCATAGCATGGCACTTTCCTTTTTGCATGGTACTAGCCCAATGTATGGGAGGACCCTATCATGGCGAAAAATGCCGGCATGAGTACGATTGTACAGTGAGCCAGCGTTCGATCACAGGACTTTTTATTCACACCAATCATTGCCCAAAGCCCTTTTAGCCACATCTTTGGTCTCGGTTGTTTGCCAGAGTATGAATATTAGGTCTGGGGTTCCATGCCAGTGGTCGGACGCGTCGCTCAAGCCCCGCTATTAGTGGCCGTCGCTTGATAAAGGCTATTACGAGTTTTCGGTCACGATGGAAAGCAATGTAACAGCCCTCTCCGCTTGCTTCATTCATTGGCATTTAGGTGGGCCTGTTGAATAAGTGCCGTCCCTAGTTATTCTTTTTTCAACGGTAAAGGAAAAGGGCCAGGGCCTGTCGGCAAAGCTTAATTGGCCACAGCCCCGGAGCCAAGCCTTGAACATTTTCCCCCCATGCTTCTTTTGTTCTAATCAACAAAGAGCGGGTCCGGTGCACCCACCATTATGCCAATGGAGAGGGTCCGCCGCCGCGTCCTGTTGCTATCGCCTACACCGCCAATAGAGACAGGGACACAGTATTGAATTTGCTCTTTTTCCTCTCCCCACCAGAGCCCAAAGCGTTCGACGGCATACTCATGGACACACCACGACGCATAGATAGCCAGGCCTAACGCACCCAAGTCTAGTAGGCTGATACGACCTACTCCTTTTTGACTGCTGCATACTGGCCATTGTACATTATGGTTTAATAGCGTCCATCGAAAACAATGTATGCGGTAAGTATCTCGGGCGTTGGCCCCCGAATATGTTTGCACCTTTGATAGATGGTAGCAGCAGCGAAAGATGATGGTATCCGCCCTGTCTTTGCATTTGACCTTTTGATATGCC
>JANBQA010000768.1:0-10326 GCA_027576955.1 Dimargaris xerosporica
AAAAAAAGTCTATGCCTAGCTTGCCCGCCCCAAGGGAACTTATGCCTACCAGCGTCGTTCATTGAATCTGTTGGTCCACATTTGTGTTCAACTCGTTGGTTGAGGCAGGCAACGCGGTCGTTTCCAGGATCAGCATTCGCCATAATTTGGTAATAAATGCATCGGTGTCTTCGTCCAGCGCCTAGGTGGTTCCAGAATATTTTCCCCATACATAATACAATGCATGCGCTATGGCCCATTTGGTCAATTTGGACATGACAACCCACAGTCGCGTACCAAGCCTTGCTTAAATTTTTTGTTCACCAGCCACCATCACAACCATTCAAGGCGCTGTCAATCTCCCAGTAGCCAGGACGTACCAGTTCCAACTCTTCTTTTAGCTCAGCAATCGACTTTTGCTGCAACAAGTGGTCGGCAATAAACAGAAGCAATTCATTCACGTCGTCCGAGTCGCCTTCCCCCAGATACTGGACAAACAGCTGGCGAACAAATGGGTCGATTCGGTTCTGCACCAGGTCCTCGGTCACGCTTGCCCAGGTCACTGGATAGGCAGCGGCATCAGTTAGGGTGATAGGTAAGGTCTTGATCAACTGCACCATGGCATCCGTTTGGCGCGGGGCAGGCAAAGCCTTATATAGCAGCTTCTCGTCCTCGGATAGCCCTTGCAACAGATCAACCGACTCTGCTGAACTCTTGGGCGGTAAGTCAACGAGAGGCTCATTTGTGGTGGACGTTGCTGAGGGAGTGTGAGACGGCGAAGCTGCATGGACCTCTGCCTTTTCCTCTTCATGTCTACGAGCAGCCATGGCTTGCTCATGCGCTTCCAACTCCCGATCCCGAGCATCCTCTTCGAGCTCCCGTTTACGTTTGCTCTGCCGATGCCGCCACCACCGTGTCCGATCATAGTAGTATTCTTCCCGGCGTAGCTTGCGTTCCTTTTCGTCGTCCCAATTCGCCAAACGATGCTTGTTCGTTTCGTAGCCCTCGGTGCGGAGCCTTTTGCTCTCATCCAGTCGCTCCAACTCCAGCTCCAGCTGGCTAAGCCATTTCTTTTCCATATGCAACCACCGCCGTTCCGCGCGGTAAAAGTCGTCCTCGAGTCTGGCATCGTATTTCTCGCGCCACGATGGCGCAGCAGTATGGGTCGAGCGTGATGGGCTGCGGGAGTAAGACCGGGACCGGAGCTCACTGCGCGACCGATCACGAGACCGACTCTTCTTTTGTCGCGACACGGATGAATGCCGGCTGCGAGTAGGTGGCTGTTCTGTGGTGGCAGCAGGCGCTGCACTGGTTGGTGAAGTGACCGATGGTTCCGCAACCATTTCCCGCAACTGGGAGAGATTGGCCGCGATGTCGGTATCAGGATCAGTCGAAGGAACCTCGGACCCCCCGGATGCGACCACCGCCAACTCTTTAAGAATCTTCTGGACTTGAGCGCGGGCCTCTTCATCTAATGCGGTTGATTCGTCGTTTTGTGCACGTTCTGCCTCAAAATTATCCAAAAAGCGACGCGTTTTCTCGTCCGCCTTGATAATTAAATGCTTGGCTTCTCCTTCGGCAGTCAGCGCCGGCAACCGAACCGCAGTTGTGGGGTCCTGTTCACCACTGGCTTGGCCGCCCAGGATGTGGAGAGCTCGCACGGTTCCATCGGGCTCAGTGTATTCACAAAATCCAAATGCCTTAGGCGCCCCATTGGCACCCACCATTCGCTTCCAGCTTTTGATCGAACCGCATGCCTATACAGAGACCACATTGAAACACCATGCGATAAGAAAAGGTTCTAGTGTTCATGAGTAATATAAGTAAAAATGCTGAGCCATGTGTGCTCTTCCTGGAAGCGGCAATTCAGGCATTGCTCCTTCCCATGCTAGTTGCCTGCGCTAATATTTACCTCAAGTAACCGCTGTATCCAATGGTCTTCAATGCCGTCAGGGATGCTGCCAATGTACAAGGTGGTGGACCGCTCCGCGGATCGCGATGGGTGCGAACGGGGAGGACTGCGTGAAAACTGGCGATTTCGCGACCGCCGACCACCTTGTCGAAACCCACGCGGCGCCATGGGTCCATGGGGGCGGAATCGGGGAGGCGGTGGGCCGTACGGATCAGGACCCCAAGGCTGAAATGGAGGTGGTGGTGGCCGCATCGATTTACCAAACTTGCTAAAAAATTGCAGGGTGACCGGAAAACCAATGTCGTTGGGTAGGTGGAAAAAAAACAAGAACGAATGCCAAAGTCACGTCAACGAGAGAAAAAATTGACAAATAACGTAAATAACAACGGGCGCATAATGTGAGTGGGATCCAAGAGCACGCCTTTCAGCGCTGGAGATAAATACCAGCAAGTGCATAGTTTACCCGCTGTTAGCAAATGCGGGTGCAAGTTTTTGGTGGCTCTGACACTGCGCATATAAATTGACCAACAGCTGCGTGGCTGCCCTAGCCGCTGGAGCAGGTACGCTGTTTACGCTGCCAGCGCCCTGGTCATGACCAGCAAGCATGCATTGATTCCAGGCCATAACATACCGCTCACACTTGTATATATATATATATTCATCAGTGTGCTTGCTCTGCATGGTTGGCGCTCTGGTACTTGTAAGTAAAAGGCTCAACGGAAGAGGTTGGGCTATGACGCTGGTGACTGTGAGCATCACCACTTTTACTGCCACTAATGCCTGAGCACCGACTGCTATTTGCTCAAAGCATTCACGGGCCGTGTGAGCCTTGGCAATAAAGGTCTAAGACGAACAGGCTTTGAAAGCCACAGCTACATACACCGCACTGAAAAAACAACCCTACTCTTCTTCCAGCCTGCGAGCATAGGTATAAATGTCTGCACCGACGGAGGGCAGACGATACCGTGTGCGCGTCACTTAGTCCTGGTTACCCGACTGCTTTTACCCTGCAAGTACTGGCTACGTTGTGCCAGGTATCTCCAGCTCCTTGTCCGCGATGACTTTCAAATCGCTGATGACGCCTGTGGGACGAGCAGTGGTGGCGTGCTATCCACGGTACCTGGATGGCGCAAACCTGGTGTATGCCGTGTTTACCAGCATCTTTTCGCTGGTAGAGTCCATCCGCGTGTCAAACAAGCTGTTTCCGTCGCTCCCCTTTGTGCTGTTGGGTATAGCCGCCACCTGGTGCATAGTGATTCGATGGCGCCAGGTCAGAGCTCTGGGAATCGCTGTGGGTCTGCCGTTGATGGGAGCCATTGCAACTCTAGGGCTAGTGACACTGAAGTGGACTGAGCCCCTGTTGGAGTATCAGTGGCGGTCGACGTTCAAGCACAATCCCAACGCACTGATTGCTGTGGAGCAAGCGCACCAGTGCTGTGGATTTCGTACGGTTAATGACCAACCCATGCCCAAGAACAAGTCGCAGCAGCGCAAGGGTGAGCACGACGAGCCCTGTCGCACCAATGCAATGCTCGGGTACTCCGATCCATGCTTGCCCAAGTTGGCAGAGATGCTGACGAGCAACTACACGGGCCTGGTGATAATAACTGTGGTGTTTGGTCTCCTGCAGGCAGCGTGCTTGTTGGTGTATATGCGGGTGCAGACACGAGCCCCTCTCTACCTTCGGGCCTCTTCCGCCTCAGATGGCCACTCCGAGCCCCTACTGGGTCGCCGCGCCGCACGGTCTGACGAAGCCCAGCGATCCGCGATAACACATGCGGTTTAAACTATCCCATGCTACAACCAGCCAACCAGTGCTGCACCCGCATTCAGTCTACTGGGCTGTGGCCAGCCTGACAGGTATCAGGGTTTTCTGAATTGTTTTTTGTCCTTCCTGGTTGTGACCACAGCATATGCAGTTTCTTTGGTGAGGAAATAAATTATGTTTAGTGCACCTTAGGGCAGGAGGCATTGGCCGCCAACCATCACCCACCGCTTAATAAATTAGCTACAGAGTTCTGCACCGCTGCATGCACTCATCATCATTGCCCTCCTTTCCAGCCCCCTGGCGCATACAAGGTCTGGATGGGGCCTTCAATGGACTTGTGTGGAACAGCGCACTACTCTACCACTGGCTAGCCGACGCCGCTGGTTTTGAGACCGCTGGGACTGCTATAACTCAGCAGAGAACTTCTCCTACTGGCCCTTTTATCCTGTTCGTCATTGTTGCTGGACCACCCCAAACCTACTTGCGGTCTACTATTGCTTCCTTCTAATCCGTTACTATTGCAATCACCAGCATCCAACCTTGACCCAAACATGGCGGCCAACTGTCTTTTTTGCAAGATCATCAAGGGAACGATTCCCTCATTCAAGCTGGTTGAGACCGAGCTGAGCTACTCGTTTCTGGACATTGGTCCCTTGTCCAAGGGCCACGCACTGGTGATCCCCAAGCACCACGCTCAAAAGATGCACGAGCTGCCTGACGAGTACCTGGCCGACGCCCTGCCGGTGGCCAAGAAGCTGGCGGTAGCGCTGGGCTGCGAGAACTACAATATCCTCCAGAACAACGGTCGTTTGGCGCACCAAGAGGTGAACCACGTGCATTTCCACGTTATCCCCAAGCCCAACGAAAAAGAAGGGCTGTCCATGGCATGGCCCGCCAAAAGCGCTGATATGGACGAGCTCAAGGCGTACCACCAGGAGCTGCTAAACAAGTTGTAGGGATGGCGGGTCCTCTTTGACGCCATAAAACTGATCTCATAGGATGCAACGCCGTCCAATAAACACATTTGGCAATATTGATACTGCTCTTTACGCTGATAAGGGTCATTGGGACTGGGTGAGCGTTGATAGGGGTATTTTGTAGGACAACATTTCTGAATTATGATAGTATTTATTGGAATGATAGCAGAAAAATATTGCATATAATTTGTTAGCAGACGAAAAACGTTAATGGCTCAGAATACGTAGGAAATCCAAAAACAATCGTTTGAAGCAAAAAGGCATGAAGCACAAGCGCGTGACATTCTATGCCATCATTGGCTCAGGGATAATGCGCGGGTTGAACACTGGTACGCTGTGGTAGCCCCAGTGACCGTAGCGGGCCCCATAGATCGGGCGCGAGTACGAGCCAAACGCATGACGGCCGTAACCAGGACCATAGCCTAGGCGGTGTCCGTGGTGATGGCGATGGTGGCCATGATGGTGGTGGTGCTTGTGGTGATGGGGATGGTGCTTGTGATGCTTGTGCTGGCCATGCTTATCATGGTGACCATGTCCGTGGTGCTTGTGGTGGTGAGTCGACTTCTTGTGATCCTTGTGCTTGGTAGTCTTGGACAACTCGGAAACGGTATCGTTGGGTGTCGAGTCCAAATCTTGTTGGAAAGGGTTCACAGGTTCCTTGGGCGCCAGGGTATCGCCGCTGGGGGTTGCAACAGGCATCGGAACTTCGCCGCTGGGCGTACGGCGGAGCAACTCAGGCGTAGAATCGGTTGACTCGGTGTCGGCCTCAGCTTCCTGAAGGTTATCAATATTACCCTCGCTCTGATCAGCATCGATATCATTGCCCTGCACAGCGTCGGCTTCAGCCAACATGTTGAGAGGATTCGTGGTATCATCAACATCGCTTTCAGCATCCGTATCGGCCAACATATTGAGGGAACCCATAGCATCGTCAACATCATTTTCAGCATCCATGTCGGTCAACATGTTGAGGGGACCCGTGGCATCGTCGACATCGTTTTCAGCATCAATGTCGGCATCAAGTGCGGACGCATCAGCAACCATGTCTGGAGCGGGAGCATCGTCGGCAGCCTCGGCAAGAGCCGAGTCGGTTGCCTCTTCAATGTTGAGCAAGCGCTGAACGGCTTCCAACAGCCGTTTGGCTTCCAGTAGACGGCGCTGCAGGGAAGTGCTGGTGTTATCGCCGCCATTGTTCCTGCGGCGAGCAGCGGCCATTCGTTGCAGAGCATCCCAGATGGCGCTCAGTTGAATCAACACGCTAGGTGCCAGTTCGAAAGCGTTGGTGCTAACGTCAGAGCCAGTAGCAGGGGCAGGAGCAACGTTGGCATTGGGTTGAGCGCTGCCAGGATTAGGACCAGGGGTTTGGGTGAGCGACTCTGCGGGAACGTTGGCGGGTACCGCTGTCTGAGCGGTGACGCTAGCCGCAAGGCAGGCAGTCACAACAATGCCGATAACGCCAATCTTCATGGTGGTAAAGATGGACTGACAATAATAAAAAAATTGGAAAAAGAGTTGGGCAGAATGACTAATCGTAACACAAACGTCAAAAAGGAATCGTAAATAGTGATGGCGGGTCGTATCAACGTGGACGCAAGCGACGCAACTGCACTAGGGAACCCAGGGCTAGTGCCAACGGAAATGAAACGCAGTAAGCTTGAGTACCGATGCAAAGCGGCAGTAAGATGTCTGGTATTTATAGATCGTCAGCACCCTTTGTAACACGGACCACTCAGCGAATGAAAGGACACGCGTCAGGCATGGTATTACTTGCCGGCCAACCTACAGCCATTACTTTTTTTCATTCCAGGACGCGTAGTCAACTGACTCGTGACACAGATTCCACGGGCACAGAACATGGTTAATGAAAATTTAGATGACAGGAGTAGAAATAAAGGGGTCTGCTCAAATACCCTGAGTTGTCCACTGGCCGCTTGAATTACCAGTTTTTCCTAATGCGTAAAACTCACAGCACTCTGAATTGACAACTTTACCAGGACAGCAGGGGGATCTCAAAGGCCAATCAGTGCCACGCGTTTAGTGATTACACCATTCTATTTATGTCGTGCCCATGGGTTTTGTTGCTCAATTTGACCTCAAGCAGCGGCAATGTCCCTATTGGGCTGCTTTGCCTCTTGGTACAGGGACTCAGGGTACCAGCTTACTGTTTGACCCATTTGGTCAAAGTGTCTTGAAGGAGAGCAATGCATGATTCAGAGATTGCATTTTTGGAGCTCACTGTATGCCTTCGTCTCAGCTAGTGTGACTTTTATTGGTGGTGACTTGAACTACTACACAATACACGTTGACACGCTACGCGTCGTTACTGTATCTTTTTCCGTATATACGAATGGCTGACGCGTTGAATGCGAATGACAAGAGCATGGTAAAAGGATTTAGGACAGGACGCTCATCATTATCACTATTGCCGTTTGGTCGCCCCTATGGTGAGTAGCGGATTATTGCCAGATGTGTGTCTAATGGCCCCTGACTACCGTTCTGCTTAATGACGCCACTTTTATTAAGCAATGATGCTCCTTGTTAACTAAAATATCAGGTCGTTTAGGCCTGATTGAGCTCTGAGTACCTCGACCAACCAGAACCATGAAGAGAGTTTGCTGTTTTCGAAGAAGGGTCAGTCTTGGTTTGAGGCCTATTGGCATCAGCCTAGAGCGGCCTACTTGCCATGTCGACTGTAAAAGGCTTGCAGGCCCAATTTGGGAACACTGGTTACGAACAGAGTGCTGCCCACGCCTGGCCAGCCAATACTGGCTAAGTGACCAACCCGCACCGAGCTGGTCCTATTCTGCGTTCGCTGCAGTGATGACCCCTAAATGCAAAACCCTTCTCTCTTCTGATGCACTATGCGCTTATCGTTCGTGGACCCACCTTGTCAAAGGCTGGTCAATCGATGGATTTATTCGACATTTAAGCAGGTATTGATCCTGCAACCATTTGTGGCAATGTGCTGACAGTCACTCTCACAATAAATAAAGTAAAAAATACGGTTGGCATCAACGAATAGGATGCCCTTGGGCGGAGCATTTGATGAATCGCCATCGCAAGGAAAAAAATGTAGAGTACTGAAAAACTAGCCGAGGAACGATGATGATTAATCATGACATGCGTAGCAAATTTGCCATCCTGCAACTTTGGGGCACTACAGAGGCGAGGGTTTGAATATGGCCCATAAATCTGCACTGACCACGCTGAGTCAGGCTATATCCGTGGCTTCGGTTTCCCCCGGTTTGAATCACAATAGATAGCGAAGGAGCAAATGATATACCGAATGGAACAGGATTATACCTTTAAGGCCGCTCTGCCTCTAAGCCTGTGATTGTTTTTGAAGTAGTTTTCTAACATTATGATTGATTGAAAAGAAATAAATAATGAAATCAAAACCCCCAGTCATTAATCAATTTCATGTCATTAGTTTAGCATGGGAAGGATCGATGTATAGCCGAATGGATTGCGGTAGTCAAATGCTAAAGCGATCAGGGTATTCTAAATTACGTTCTACCTTCACGTAGCAAGACTCACCACCAAACATGCTATGGGACTAATTTTGCACTTACTTGCGGGCCTGTAGAACCATGAGCTCCTTGCGACGCTTAAGCTGTTCTTGCCGTTTGGCAGCATCTGTTTCCCAAGTATACGGCTGGGCTTCAGGCATGGGTTGGTCCAATCTATCGGCAAGGTTGTAGCGGCGCACCAGCGAGTCGGTTGGTACGGGTCGCGCGCTCTGCGAGCTGCCAGGTTGGTTGATACCAGCGACATTTCGACGCACTTGCGGTGATTGAGTATGGGTTTCATTGGTCATGTCGGGAGGCTAAGGCGCAAAGCAAGAAGTAGACAAAATCCCTCCTCGCGCCTCCGATAAAGAGGCAATGGCCCCACCATACGTTAATCCACACAGACTGGATGGCGGTGTAATGTGCAGGTAAATAACGCCCTATCGTGTCAAACGATAAGTTGGAGAGCGATTAGCTACGGGTCAACACTCCCCCCTCTTTATTGGCCAAGCGTGACCACTTACCATGCTCAGGCCATTGTTTTGGAGAATGTTATCGCAGGTCACCTCCACCGAACCTGTTCGTGACAGGTCGGCACGGATGGCTGCTTCAGGAATATGAGGAAACAGAGCGTGAACCCGCTCCACCTAGGGGTAGTGGACCAAGCAAAGACCATGGTATGCACCATTCGTTGAGCTGGTGGTTGTATTATGGTATCAGAAGTAGCAACGCGACCTGACACGAGCAGATATACCTGAAGCATACCAACAGACGACGCTCAGGGCATCTGTATTTAAAGCACTTACCATGTCTGGTCGCACGGTATGGCGCCCCATGGGCGTTGCACCACCTTGGCCTCCCGATTGGTTGTCGCCACCTAAAGTGCAGCTCGATCCATGGTTCCACGCATTGCATTACAACACGGTTAGACGAGTGCACCCATCCCCTATGTTGGTACCGAGCACTATGAAGGAGTACTGCTACACTCTAGGCCTGTTGAAACGATGTTATTAGCGATCGCAGGTCCGGCCAGGGGTGCTTACCGAGTAACCATTTGAACACAAAGTACAGGATAACGGCCGATACGGCCAGGCTGATCTCACCCATGGGAGATATCGGGTCAGTATCACAGGAACGATTTAAATATTGACAATGGAATCAAGGGGCAATGGGATGCACGAGATGGCCTAAAGCAAATGAGCGGACTTGCACCGCAACAATAAATGCAATGCGAAGAGTAAACGAAACCCCCCAAAAGAACCAAGCCAAGGTGATGAGCGGAGCGTTGAAGCCTCGCTGCGCCATGACCTTGGAGATGCATTGACCGTTGGTGTGGCGGTGGTGGATGTAGATTTAGCCGTGACCCCACTGCGCAATGTGCAAACGACGCCTTGCGGCACTCTTTATGGCGCATGGCCCACTTGGTACTGCGTGGCTTCGTGTGTGTGTATTGCTGTCAACGGTGGATATGGCGGCAGGAGGGAGCCACTTTAGGAGCAGTAGGAAAGCCAAGGTCTGCCCAAGCCACGAATATCCCCAGCCAAGTGACTGTGCTCATACCACGATAATGGCCCTCTTGCTGCTCGATCCTGCCGGGTGAGCCATGGCATTGCACATGCCTGACTTGCACGGGTGCCCTGGAGCAGCTATAAAACGCAGTCACTGCTTTAAACCCGAGACCTGCCCGTTGACCCACTGTGATTTCGTGCGTATTTTGGCCCCAGATGCTGCTTTGTTGGCCATCATCCAACCCCTTTTTGCTACAACCGGCCAAGGCGACTTCAATGTAGCACCCCGCAAGGGACGCCAGCAAACAACGCCTGAAGCGCTTATCAATGGCTCACCCAATGTCACACGGTGCACGCCTGAACCAAGTGCGTCATGGAAAGGGCGCTCGGTTTTGCAGGCTTATTTTCCTAATCGGTTAGCTTCGCCAATCTGCAAGGAGGGCGGCGGAAGGCAGTAGTGGGGTTGGGTGAAAAATAAAAAATAGCTACAGCGCGTGTATTGCTGTGATGCCGATAACAGCTCTATGTTTCTTCCTTTCTAGAAAGTCGGCGGCCCATGGCTTGAAAGGGTTGCCAAGCGATGCACATTGGCGCTAGCCGCAACACCGCCAGCTCTATTGTTTTCTCTGCCACAGCCGAGAGACCCAGGGCGTTTATTACAGTAGCGCGACAC
>JANBQA010000769.1:0-10301 GCA_027576955.1 Dimargaris xerosporica
GGCCTAAATCGTAGCCGATAAAGACAAAAAAAACTTCTGAAATGGGGTTGCCGCATGGTTCCCATTGCACAGCAATACGGCGGCGCCTAGCCCAGCATCTTTGTGCAGTTCTTTGTGGGTGCATCCGCGTGTGAAGGCGCTGGTCGCAGGTACAAGGCACGGCCATAGAAAAGATAGTAGGCGGGTGGTGGGAATCATGAGCAGTTGCCTTGAATTAAGGTCTAGGCACCAACCGGGCCAGCAATGCACCCTGCAAGCGGCGCTGATGGCTGCCCTGTGCCGAATTAGTCAGAGCCAGTAGCGCGCATTGATAGTTTGCTACATTTTATAATTGATTTATATACACCAAGGGCTTCTTATATTGTAGTATTTGTGCATTGCTTCCGTGTGCGTGTTTTGCGTGGAAGGGCCTGCACCGTCTAGCATGATTAGGTCGCGCCGTGCTTTCGCGTGCAAAGGGATCATACGTGCGGACGGGGTGGGGGCCTGTTGGTGCCGGTGATGGCTGCGGTAAGTTGCTGGTAGCTGGCATCAAAGAAAGGCAAGCAATAGACGCATCAGTGACGGTGCAGGGCATCGAGCGCTCATTAGTATTGGTAGCGGCTCCTGGCCTCTACGAGGGCACAAAGAGGCTGACGGGTTGCGCCATGCTGATGTGTAGCTTTGACTTTATTTTCGTACCCGTATTCGACACTCGCCATGGAGTCCCTAGGTGCAGACCTGGAGTTAGGAAATGTGAAAGAGAGAGAATTATTAAAATGGGTGGTGGCAGCAATACAAAACAATGGCCTGAGTTGAAATCGGTCAAAGGTTGGTAGAGCATTGCATGCATTGGCGGCCTTAT
This sequence comes from Dimargaris xerosporica, assembly GCA_027576955.1. Classification (NCBI taxonomy): domain Eukaryota; kingdom Fungi; phylum Kickxellomycota; class Dimargaritomycetes; order Dimargaritales; family Dimargaritaceae; genus Dimargaris; species Dimargaris xerosporica. The sequence goes on from JANBQA010000769.1 coordinate 845, forward strand.
GCCTGGTAACGCCTCCAAAAGTCCAACAGCTGTTTACAATTGGATCCGCCGCCATCGTTGCATCTCTTGGTTACTACATAACGCTTTGCTTGCGTGTCTCCGCCACCGCCTTTACTCATCCAATCCGCATTACATATTAATTTACTATCAACGATCGGACCATGGTTGATGTCGCCTACTCTCCAGTATATCCACCAGGATGCGGGCTTTATCGACGATTTCAGCCTTTTTAGACTGATGGGCTACACTGGTGCTGGGAACAGCAAAGCACCATTAGCAGATTTCAGAACAACTTGCAGGCCAGTTGCCTGATATGGATGGGGCTTGACACGCTTTGTATTTTTTTACACCAAACCTTCCAAAGCACCAATGGGTCATTCCTTGTTCCCTCATGCTGACGGGATTTGCCGAGGGGACTATCACACTCGCTCACCACAATCGTTTAGAATCTCGCTGAATGGCGAGGGAGTATTTCCCTATTCTTAGGTCGATTGACACATCATTGACTGACCACTCTTCTGGAAAGCTCTACCTGTGCAACTGAGCCTTTACCGCGGTAAACCAACAGAGTAAGACTTGGCAGCTTGCCAAAGTGGCTTATGGAAGAAAACGCCATTGCCCAGTTGCACCGACCAAGGGCACCTCGACCATCCGGCAACCCAATGCTGCATGGCCCAGTCAAATTGGTCAAGGTCAAAAAAAACAACCCAATGCCTGGTTGGAAATAAACAGCCATGCTTGCATGTTTGTTTGCGCTCACCCTGGTTAAGAAACAATGCCACGCTAGCGTTGAACATTTCCGAGCTGCCCCATGAGCAAAGAGTGCGCAGGTTCAAAAGCTTGGCAAAAATAAACAAAATAATTGTCAGTGGCATTAAGCGGCTGTTGCCTGAGCTACGAAAAGTCCAACTTTAAGCATATAGCAAAACGATGGATGAGTGGCCTTGAACGACGTACCATGTCTGCATTAAAGAGCGATCTGTTTGTTAGCTGGGCGACCTGCCCCTCTCGTTTGTCATCATACCAGAGAAAAATATTGGCAGCAGCAGCTAATGAGAAGTACACAGCGACGACGGTTCTGTCAAATTATTGCTTACCCCTGCGAGGCATCGCCATCGGCAACGCCTTGCAGCCACTGCTCGGCGCAGGTTACCATTTATACCCAAATGGCTGCCGAAGGGAAAAAGAGGGGCAGAGACAAGGTACTGGCAACTGATTTCGATTTTTTATTACGAGACAGTCGTTTGTAGCTCGGACCGGCGCCCTTGCCTTGATGACAGGTTTAAACCACAGCGCGTTGCTGCCGAGCTTCACTATTCTAGAGTAGCCTCTCTGCTCTCTCTTTCTCTAGTAAGTGGCAACCATTTCCAGCTATTCAAAGTGTGTACATTCCCCAAAATGGACACCTTTTTTCACCTTTTCACGGAGGGAGGGATATTGAGCAGGTGACCAACCTACACTACACTATGCGTCAAGTACTGAAAGTGAGGGAATTGATTATGCTAGCAGGTTACTTATGGGTGCGTTGCAGTTTCATTTTTTATTACAACTAAAGTACGGGTTGTTATCGAACAGAGGTGCATCCAAACTGAGATTAGAATCGGCCAGTCGAGTGTAGCCATAGGCCTCCCCTGGCGTGCGTTCCCCCTCCCCAAGTGGCGGCGTTGGTAAATACCCTACAGCGCGGCAAAGCCCAGTCTACTCTTGGAACGACGCGGCTTCTTGATCAAACGACATTTCAGAGCGAGCCCTTGCGTTCAAGGCAGCCCTATCAATTTTAATTTGCTGATTTGATGGTGGCCAATCCCAGTTATCAACTGTGCATGATTGAGGTTCGATAGTTGATACTGCTATAATTACCCAACGTTGGCGGACCCTTTTTGTTCTGCAATCAAACGAAAAAAATAGCGCACCAATATACCCAATCTCAACCGGCATCCCGCGGAGCAAGAGCTGGTATCGACGCCGCGGGATAGAGTATTTTTGGGAAATTGGAAGTCCGGTGACCATCGCCTGTCAGCATGCTCTCCACCAATGACTCCGTTCTCACGAGGCCTGGCGGTCACCAGTGTAAACGTAGTCTGCTGGTCACACAACAGGGCCCATCAGGCACCATTCGATTGGCTGGTTAAGGGCTATAAGCAGCTAAGGAAGTCCTTGAGCCTTGTGTGGGTATGATATCGAACGTTTCTCAGGGCACCCGAAATACCCCAGATACTTTAAGCATTACACACACATATATATATATATATACCGCCATGCAGCATAAAAGGCTTGGTCGAGGCACCACAATTTCCCTTCTGTTGGTGGTGAAAAGAAGGCGGTGTGTTTTGCGCTGGGATTATCCCTTCCGTAGTGGCGCGGTCTATGAAACCGCAGCAACGCGTTGTGTTGTTGAGGGGGGGGGGAAGGGATTAGAACTGACGTCGCCATGACTCTGGGCAAACCAGACTCCACGGCCTTGGTGGGGCAGGCATCAGCTGGTTGGCAAGGTATCAGGCGCCTTTGAAGCAGTAGCGTTGCGTAAACTACCGCCCTGGGTTGCAGCCAGTGCCCATTGGCTAGTAGCATTCCCTGTTGCTAGTGCGGTGCCTATGACGTCGGTGGCCAACCAAGTGGTCTGTGACCTGAGGTACTATCAACGCGCCAAATAGCTGTCCTTGCTCGATCTGGATGGTCATTGGCGCTTCCCACAAGGTGTCCTGAGGAATCCCCTTGAGCCGGCTGGTTGCAGTAGGCCTGCTAGGTCGAGAAATTGACACCCACTATCCATCACTTAGGTAACCACTGTGTGTGTTCGGCAGCACCAACGGCTGCTGGCAGCGCTGGGCACTGGTTACTTTTTCATACGGCAAACCTTGAAAAAAATATGGTAGTCTCCAGACCAGAGAAGCTGCTTCACTACCAGCAACTAGCCTTGAACTAGCTGTGTCGGGAGATGACAGAGAGAGTGAGAGAGGAGAGGTTACAAATGCGCCTCGTTCCCAGAAAGTTAGGTAGTGTATCACGGACTGCCATATCCTTAACAATCGGCCAGGTTGGCTCCGGCTACACGGCAGCGGGATGGAAGAGGCACTGGAGTCGTTCAAATCAGGGCTGGAGCATCCGTGAAAGGCGTATGACATGCACCCGCTGGTCGCTCTACCAGCAACCGGAAAGAGGCTGCCAGTCAGAGACATGGAGGTAATAAGCACCAACGCAGCAGCACATTTTGGCATCGATTAAAGACCAATGCCGTCAGTTACGATGGGTGCATTGGTCCAAATTGGGTTGGGTACCAGTGACGTGCCCTCGACGCGCAGTGACCCAAAACCTCGTTCTCACATTCGCTGGTGCGTGAGTTGCTATTACTGTCGCAGCCCTAAATTTAGTGCAAGCACGGCTGGGTCTGGTAACCAACGCCCAAGGCGCGGTGGTATCAAGAGCAGACCTAGTTGACGCAAACCCATCGATGTGAGCCAGGTGAAAAGTGCGATGCCCCCGACCAGAACTGGCGCTGTAAGCAGGGGGAAGTTGGAGACAACCTTGGCCACGTAGCACGCATGATGTCACTGATCCCTGGCTGCGCTGAATCGAGATCACGCCCGTCGTCCCATTTCTCAACCCAACCGCACGCAGCGCTAGGATGTTTTTACCTGCCAGCCCGCGCGTTACCAGCCAGGCTTTGTTTTCCAGCGAATCGGGCTCCGCCGTTCTATGGGGTCATTCCAAACAATGCACGCGTATCGATAGCAACAGTCACGGGAGAAGGAAGACTAACACGAATCGGCCGACGGAACCAGCTGCAGGACGCCTAATGGCAAGCACAACGCCTGGCATTTGCCAATGGCGCCGTATTAGGAACAGGTGGCCGAGGCGTGGTCCGAGAAGCGGTAGCAGTCACGCTGGGATGGTTTACTGTGATTGCAACTCTCCCCCTCCTTGCTCCTGCATACAGACGATAAAGCCTCAGCTTAGTACAATGAGCCAGTTGCTGAAGAACAAAGGGCGCTATTCTAGGCAGCGCCTCGTTTACTCGATCCATGGCTGCAGTGACCCAGCAGGTAAAAAGGCACCCCGGAGCTTTAGCATACCCTAGCTTCCCCACTGGCCCTACCATTTGTTTGATCCGGTGCAGCACCGTCGGGGGACTAAACGTGCGGCAGGGGCCTAGTGTCCTGGCCGATCAGGAGAAAAGGCCTCCTCGCTCTTGGTGTAGGCGCGATAGCATACTTTGTGGTGAGCCCCACGACACCCATTCGCTATCTGGGGAAGGGCGTAACTGGTCGGCTACATTGGGCAGGTGGTTTCACTGGGAACCAAGGGTCGTCACCCTGACGTTCATGCACCCCCTTGGACAAAGAGGGGCTTCGCACTGGGATTGCCCTCGACCACGGCCCAAGTCAGTTGACGCCCCGTGCTGACTTGTAAGGCCAGCCAAAAATATCCGAGGTGACTATTATCCAAAGGCAATCGCAGGCCACATCCGCCCACCCAGAGTACAGGCGTGGGGCGCAGGGCGTCCCGCTGCTTGCTCTCTCGCTCATTCAGGCGGGACGGGTGTTTCAGCCCTGAGTATGTATTATATTTTTCGCACTCGGCGGTTGCCCGGTGTACCTGGTGGCCGGGGCTAGGTTGGGTTGGGTTGGGTTAGCCGCAAGAGTTAACGGCGGCGCCTGTCTTTCTACCCCGCCCGCTGGTTTTAGGCTTTTGCTACGCCTTCCCATTTTGCCTTTCTCAGCGGACGCCCACGGGCTCAGGCCGTCGTCGCTGCAACTTCTTCAAGCGACTCATCGCCTCACTCGCCCTGCTGCAAAGTGCTTCAGCCACGGCCAAAAAACGGGTGGTGAAACCAGATTACGCAGTGGCCAGTGGAAATAAACCGCACACGCATAATAAATGCTTTTGCACCTGGCCATGACGGCCCCACCGGATAGCAGCAACAGTGGCAGTGTGCGGGGAGGGATGCTTGGTGCCAATTTCGGTGGCTACAAGGGCTTGAACGGAATCTAGTACCGGCACGCCCATTCGCTTGCTTGGCCCTATTTTTAACCGTGACGCCTGCAGCGCCTTGTTTGACCTGCTCCACCCTAAACCACGGCCCTAGGCGCACCTACGGTATGACCAAGCGGGGAGGCGTTTGTAAAGTTTAGTGCAGTATAAAAACCAGGCTGTGCGTGTTGCTAAAAGAGTTCTGGTCCTGCGCGATTTTGTGTTTGGCTGCGCTTATCGATTTTCCGCTTCAGCTGGCTCTTGCCAAATAATCTCTTGGGTCGTTTCCGCTTGCATTGTGTTCACTCGTGGCCCTGTTTTTTTGCCCGTCGCAGAGTGCGACCCTACCCTGTAAGTACAATAGCCCCAATCCCGCTGAACCGGCCTGGCTGGCGGCAGGATTTAATCAAAAAAAGACTCTGGCACAACCTGGGAATATCGATATACCGTGGCACAGACGGTGGAGGGCGCGTCAATGCGTCCAGCCAAGAAGCACGGGTCCCCAGCGCTCATGGGCAGATACTTGCCATGCCCACCTTACAAGCCGTGGGTGCGGTTGGCTTGGTGGTATGGAGTGCTTTCCGATCCACACTGTGGGGCGGGGGGCGGTAAAGGGCTGTGGCTCTGGGCAGTTTGGACTGGAGGTCGTTGATAGGTATTAACGCATATGGCCGTCTGTGTTTGGGTGGGCGGTGTGCCCGACAGGTGGTTTTCCATTCACCGACACGCAGCGCCTGTGCAGCTGCCCCTTTATTGCACTCTTGCGCCCTGGCATCGTCCGCAACGCAAAGGTAAGCTAGCACCAGCTAATTTGCGGTCAATCGCGCGGGCATGCACTAGGCCAGCTGGCGGTATGCGCCCGGCGCAGCAGCACGGCGTCCAGGTAAGGAGGCTGGCGGTATCGGCGGTGAAACGCACGGGGCGGCGGGGAGGCCCATCGCACGCCCTGGTGGCGCCCTCGCGTTCCAGAAACCTTTAGCATGCTGTGCTTAAGGGGGACCAGCCCAGGGAGGAACCGCTTGGCTGCCCTTCACCTCCCTCCCTCTCCCCTCCCGGCTGGAGCAGATGCTGACCATGCAGGTGTGGTCGTGGCGAGGATGGAAAAAATGAAAGCTGGTCGAGACACTGCGCATCCTCAAGGGAGGGGAGGGATACAACGACATAGTGGTGAGCGGTCGCTGGACAACTAGCCATGGCAGCGGTTATGGGGTGGAGCGTTGGGTCATATCCGCCCTTAAAAGAGCCTGCACCAAAGAAAAAAACCTTCTCACGCCGCTTGCCCAGGCTAGCCCTTTGCTTCAGGTCAATCGGGCCGGGCCGAGGAGTTTTTTTGCTCTGGGGCGCGCGGTTGCTGACTTGAGGTAACGAACCATCAAGTCATACCAGCGGCGTCGAGCCTCGCACTCGCCGCACCATCGCCTCGAGCGTCCGTGGTCAGCCGTGTACCTCGGTTAGCCGCCATTCACGGTGTGCCAGAGCCTGCCGCCCGCTCATAATGGAGTAGCCTTCGCCCGCACGCCTGCGAAGTAATAGAGGGGCTTGCTGCTGGGCCTGCTTCCAGCCATTTTTTCGGTGCCTATTTGATACTTCGCTGGCTGGCCAAGGCTGCTCAGCGGGAAGGCTTCCTTCGCTGCCGGCGTGAAGAGGGGGAACCCAGGAGGTGGTAAACTGTTCAGACGGCGTGCAGAAGCCTCGGCCAAACGACAAGAGAGCCAACCACCGCCATTCTCCCCCTGGACTCTGGCCACAAAGGCGCATTGAGTTCCACGGCACTACAAGCTACGGCTGCTGGGTCAGCCCACACCTTGTACGACCATCACTGGCATTTACTGACAGCTAGGTGTGCTGCCCTCCACTGCTCTGGTGTTGCTGCATGCTATTGTTGTATACAGTGGTTAGGCCGGTAGACGCGCCGACCGTTCCTGCACACCCACCCTTTATTGGCAAGCAAAAGGAATCGCCCTTGGGCGTTGTTCTATGCTGCGCAAGCACACGCCTCGCGTCACGCTTTGTACCCTACTCCCGGCGCCGAGCCAGTCCAACCGAAAAAGAGAAAAAAAAACTACACCGAGAAGGCCAGGGACACGACGCCGATCCCTTCCTCCTCCCCCACCTGCCCTCCAGACCCTTTTCTCCCACTTCTCTCTCCCAGCCGCCCATCGGTCGGCGCGCGTTACTTTATTACGTGGCGGTAGGTTTGCATCATTGGGGCCTGAGTCCAGCATCGTCCCACGGGATTGTCTTTTGGTCCTTGGCAGCTGGGGATGGGCATATAAATAGCGCCGGATTTCCCTTCATCCCGGCGGCACTGTGCCCCTTTTCCTACGCCCTGTCTTTTACTCACTACTCCTTCACGCGCTAGCTTGCTCACTCTATTTTTTGCGACGTTTCGCGCTGGGCACCTGCTTTGTACTTTGTTGAATAGCTATTTCTGCTGCGGTGGCGAGTTTCGTCATCACTGGAGTGCGCAAACGTGCCTCGTTTCCCATTTTTCTGCCAACCCCCAAAGAGCGGGAACCACCGGTGCATATGCCTCGAACCACTGTGAATACAGTGGTTAGCCCTGCATTTTTTTCACCTGGCCATCCTTTCCGCCGTCGGGCGTGATCATTGCCCACTACTGCATCCTGGTTTAGGGTTAATTCTTTCGTACCACCATCGCCCTTGGGCTCATACTTTGTTGCTGGCACTGGACCTGGCCTCCTGACCCCTTATTGTCAACTTCTGGCTGACGACGCTACGGGATTTGGTGGTCATCCGCAGCGTATGTCCCGTGCACAGTTAGGGAATGTGTTAACAGTACTGTGATTACTTGGCCTCCCACTCTACCTCCGTCCAGCCTTTGTCTAGGCTAAACCGCACACACTCTTGATCCTGATCCTTTGACCACAATCTATTGTGGACTGCGCCATAGAACCGCTATCCACAGGCTGCCCACCAACGGAGCCCTTTACTAGCCCAACGGCGACCTATTCCCCTATGGATGCGACCAAGCCATCCCCGCTGCAGCAGCCCCCTTCCCCTTTTTCGCGCCCACGGGCTGATACATTACCCAACTGCACAGTGCGAGCCCGGCTGCCCCTCTTAACCATTCCCAATACTGACCTGGAATTGCTCGACAAGTCGCCGATTCGCTCCGCCACGTCGCCGCGCCGACGCGCCCGCATGGCGTCCATGTCAGCCACGGGATCTCCTGAGCCGTACCCAGCGGCCAATTCGCGGGGTTCTAGTCCCTTGTCGGCCCAAGGGCGCAAGTCGGGGAAGCTCAAGTCGGCCCAGGCCACGAGCACTGCCACCCATATTCCGGGCAAGGGCAAGGTGTTTCAGTGCAGCTACCCCAATTGCACCATGGTCTTTACCCGCAGCGAGCACTTGGCTCGCCACTCGCGCAAACATACGGGCGAAAAACCGTTTCAATGCATTATACCTGGATGTAACCGAATATTCAGCCGCTTTGACAATATGATGCAGCACACACAGACCCACCAGCGCGATGGCAAGCAGTCCAGTATCTCGTCCATTGCCAACGCGAGCACCCGGGTGCGCGGACGACGCAGTATATCCAAGACAGACGCCATGCCCAAATTTCTGGCTGGCGAAGATGACCCCGATCCCACGTCTCGTCGCCTCAGCCGCATGTGCATTCAACCAGGCGAGTTGGCCAACTCCACCCTGATTCTGCGCCCGATTACCAGCGACCTGGTGCTGGGACAGTCAAACCTTTCGCCCACCCAGGAGGTCAAGCGCGGCCGCACCCAAGATCCGGGAAAAACTGAGAACGCTGCAGTGGACTCTCAGAGCCCCGGCACGGACGGGGATGGTAATGGCGGCGACGGCGCAGGGTCGGATGGCGACGACCACGCTAACGGGGGCAAACCAGGGCTTCGCCGGTCGCTCAGCATCTCCTCCCAGCAACCCCTGTTAGCACGCGCCAGCGCCAGCAAGGGCCGTCGGTCCCACACCTTGCCTAGTTCAGCCATTCGTCCTACCCTGACTTGTTTGGAGCCCAACCCAGTGTACAATGGTATGGCGCCACAAGGTTCCCAGTACGCCAACCCAGCCAGCGCATCGTTGGCGGCACCCTCAGGCCCATCACCGGCTGCCCAAGGTGGAGTCGCCGAACCCGTCAGTAATGTTGGGCCCATGGGACCCTCGGCAATGGTGTACCATGCACCTGCAATGTCCGACCCTGTGTTTCCCACCCACTCTGGCCCCCCGCCGTTTCCACGATCGTCGGTGCGCTCGTCGCTCTCTGGCAATATCTACCCGGCCACCTACCAGCACGGCTTACCCAAAGATTCGCCACACCTGCATGGCTACGGGGCCAAGACACCCAACCATGGCCTGTCTAAGGGATCCAAAATGGCCGCGCCAGCGTTTGCCACTCCACCAACTTATCCGACGCAGCTGTTGGTTGGTAGTGAGCATTACCACCCTTACTACCAGAGGCACCACACCGCCCCTGAGGGGAACGTAAAGGCCACCG
>JANBQA010000770.1:0-10291 GCA_027576955.1 Dimargaris xerosporica
CATTGCAATCGCGCGTTGGCATTCCTGTCGTTTTACGGACCACTCGTCTGACGCGTTGGCCGTGGTTTGCTCCTATTAACCCACTCCAGTATACTGCGCGTTTTATCTTACCATCTCCCTTAATTTACGACTACGTCCCACCCTAGTGCGGACTAGGCAGCGTGGTCGCATTCCTCCCGCGTAAACCCACAGTAAGTGCTAGACAGGGCCAGTCTTCTCCAAATGGCTCAACACGACCAGTAGTTGCCTTCACCGTACCGCTTCCTGAATGCCTGGTTGGCTGGACAAAAGGGGCTAGCTTGCCGCCAGCAGCTCAGCTGCCAGTCTCATCCCAGCTAGTACCGCATTGGTAGACCAATTTGTGCCACAGCGCCTGGGAAAATCTGCCCTTGCAGACTGCTAGGATGAGGGGAGATATAGAGGGAGGGTGAAACCATGGCTTTAATCCATAGCGCATCTAAAGCACGCCAAAAAACAGTCAAACCATGGCTTGCTGCGAATGAGTGTAATGGTTGTGCGTTAGCTTGCATACGCAATGGCTGGTCTCTGCTAAACGGGCTGTTTTTTATTCAATGCGCACCTTGCCGTGTTGAGGTGGATATATACTAACCTGGCAAGTTTATCAACTATATCTGGGTGCTACCACTTCACCTGCTAACTCTACCTGATTTTTACTATTACACACATCCCATATCGTAATCTACCACCTGGATTTTCTAGAGCGCTTGCCACCAGGCCAATCCAACCTTTTTTTTCGGTTTAGGCAAATAACCCTACCTACCCAGTTGACAGCTGCCCTGGTCTAGAACCTACCGGCTTGGTCAAGTGCCCTATGTGTTTTCATGAGCAACCCACCCATACCCACGACCCACTCGCCCTCAAAGCCCTGCGTGACCATGGAGCATGCAGAAGGAACAGGAACACCCGGGGTATCTCCCACCTTGGCGCGAAAACCGCCGCCAAACCCTGCGTCTGATCCTGCCGTGGCGGCGTATACAGCGCCAAGTCGCGATTCGGATCGCCCACCACCGGGACATATTGGAGTGGCCGTTGAGGCATCGTACCAAAAGTACTTGCAGAGTCGCGTGCGTGCCTTGCTCAAAGTGGACCACGACAGGTAAAGTGACATACCCGAGATGTGGGCCTTGGTGGCAGTTGTGCACATCGCAGTGCGTTGAAACCTTTGCTACTGCCATCGCTGATTGAAACCCACCCTTCAGCCATGCCATGGCCTACGTTTGGAATCACCGGACTAATATAGCCTGGAGCTGCTATTCATTTTTTGTAAACCCTGGAATGTACAAATTGGGGTGTATAACTGGCTGTATCAGATTTCCGGGCGCTCAACCCGTTGTGTTCAACCGTGACCATTTCCATCTGTTGGAGAATGAAGACTACTACGTCAGCGAAAAAGCAATTGGCACGCGGTACCTAATGCTTATTGTACATGACGGCAAAAAGTCGTCCCTTTTCTTGGTAAGCCTTGCTGGACTAATCTCGTAGCAACAAATTAGTTGTACCCTTTCGCGCTAGCTCGTTGATGAGCACGCGCTTGATTGCAATGCTGCTTGATTTATAACCGGAAAAAATAACGTTGGCTAAACATTTTGATCGAACTCACCGACTCTTGCTTACATACTCCCATCCTTGGTGTTCATGGATATGGCATGTGTTGGCGGGTTTATATTTTTTGTCTAATGGCCAGGCTGACCACTTAAACAACTACACCTTTATTAGGGAAATTCAAATCCATCAACCCGAGCCCGAAGGCAAAGCCAAAACGCTTCGGGAAACATTGATTGATGGTACACTGGTGGAAGAAAATGACGGAGACAAGGTAGGCCTATAGTGCCAGGTTGTTAGGATTTGCTGTTACCAAGGGGCTATGCCGTCGCTCTGCACCATTGGCTGGTACGCACGGCACTAACCCCTCCCTCCAATATAACTGTACGTTGCTGAACATGGGAGCTGCTCTCTGGCGTTTAGGCTCGGATGCGATTTTTGGCATTCGATGTCATTGCCATCAATTCAGTCATCGTCACACATCGATCCTACAACTCGCGTCTAGGAGTATGTAACTTGCCCATTGGCTATTTCCACACCTTGCCCCTTTCCCTCTTTGACTTTATAATATAATTGTATCGTTTTATTCCTTAGCGTGGCCAGCAAATGGACGCTGGCCGAGAGCCACATGATCGAAGTTCTATGCACCGATCGATGGCATAGTCCTATTTTTCTAACACCTGTCATCAATGCATTTTGCTCTGCTGGGCTGCATGGGTTGGCGTCGGACAATAGATGCTCAATCAAGATGTGCTAAAGCCCTACTCTGAGATCCTTAAGCGCGACCACGCCTTAGCGCGCAAACAACCATTCAGGTAAAGTTGGCGTGCGCTATCCATGCGTTTTATGAAAATTAGATGAAGCAGCGTACCTTTGACCGATAGCAAATTTTAAGCTAACCAATATCACGTCCTAACCATACTTTCCCATCTAACCCGCTGGTGTCATATTTTTTCCTATATGGTTCCACGATGACAATGGAAACATAATGCATGCAATGCAGGATTGAAATTAAGCGCGTGGAGCGGTCCTATGGCGTCAAGCTGATCTTCCAGGGAATGACTGCGCTTAGACACAAGAGCGACGGGCTGATTTTCACCCCCGTGCGCCAGCCATATGCTCCAGGCCCCGCGCCTAAATTGTAAGTGGCACAATTTAAGTGAGTGGCAAAATACTATTTGCCAGTCTGCCAGGGCTCATCTACCAAGGGATTGAATACGCTAAACGTGATCTTGCCCACGCTCAAAGGTAGTGGGTTGGGGTGCTTCGGTTGTTTTTGGGCGACATAGTTGCTCAGCGCGCCAGGTGCACCATGTGCCAAAGTACCTTTTCTTTTCTAATGTTGTTACGTATTGTTGAGCCGCTGCATGCAATGACCCGCTGCTAGACTTAAATGGAAGCCCCCTGAGCAGTGTACCGCCTTTTTCAAAATCTGTGTAACCTATAGTCGTGAGCGCAAACCTATTTACCAACTTTTGTCGTCACTGAATGGCAACCACCAATTTCTGGCCCATTTGCAACTGGAATCAGAGTTATACCAACAGTAAGTACATCCGACCAGAGGCAGTGGTCATGTAATACTGAGATACCGCGCAGTGCTTGTCGATGACAGTGCGACAACTGAAGTGCCGCGGTTCTCTATCGATTGCACGTATCTCACGCTCAATGGCGAAAAGAAATTGCCACGGCTGGCATATTCTGGGGTTGTGCTTCACTACAACTTTGTGATGGTAGATGGCGGAGTCACCCTCCGGATGGGCGAATCGCGGAGTTTCGGTAAGTATTCGCCTTATGGCGTTGTCGTTGATTTTGAAGGTATTCCAAGAGTTTTGTTACGGCTATTGGCCTTTTCGTGGCTGCTCTAGAGCGAATGTACGGCTAAGAGGGCGCAATATTCATTTCTCGCTAATGTTGTCAGACCAAGCAATCTTTGTGATTCGGTTGGGAACGGGTTCTTGTTGTTAGTTATGACCCCGAGTGGAAGATTTATGTTATTGAAGAGGGGTATGCGCCCGTGACCAAGCGCGGTGGGTGGAGGTAAGTAGCGTGGCGTGCATTGGGCTAGGTTGGTCCCAATGGGCACTGCAGGTTTTCTCATCTACTGACTTGCTGGCCTCTGCCAGAGGGCCCAAACCAAGGGATGGTACGCTTGAGAGGCTATCCTTGGTCACATTGGGCGCGACCTCTTGCCTTTTTCTGGAACCGGTGGATCCAATTGTCCAATCGGTTACCTTTTTGGTTAAAAACTTGGCAACTGTTTGGGCTGGCCCTCTACTCTACCCTTGCGTTGCACAGGTTTCGACGCTTTTGTGACGACCGGCATATAGCGGATGACGAAGTAGCGATTCAGGACACGCTGGAGTCGGTGCGCAATAGCGTGACTTGGAAAGAGGTACGCATTTCCACCTTGTCTACAATACCTTAGCGACCAGAAACCAGTCCTGTTATTGGCCATTTTATCGATCCGAGTGGCTCAGCGCTTTAACACACTACACACAGGTACGCCTTTATGATGATGGGATTATGGGTTTGGGTGGTGACTGATCTTCATCGGCTGTAGTTTGAGTCCCATTTAGACCAAATTCGCCAGCGGTGGAAGTTTCGGGAAAAAGGCGGCGCTGCGAGTACTGCTCCATCAGCCAGTTTGGTAATGTCCCGGCAGCCATCATCAGCAGTGTCTGAGAACGAGGCGAAGCCATTGGTATCCAGCAGCGACGATCCAAAGCACAGCGAACCAGCCCATACTCAAGCTGACAATGAGTCAGTCCCATTACCCACGGCGACCACCACTGCTACCCGCCCTGCCCTTGGTTCCATCCGAATGGGTTCACCCCAGCGGCTGCCAAAGCAGGAGCCCCCAGAGAGATTGTCGCCAGCTCCCAAGCCAGCGAGCCCCAGGCTTCCTCTGGGAATGGATCGCCAAAGTCCGCCCCTGTCGAGTCCCCGTATCTTGTCACCATCGCACAGGCCAACCCGGCTCATGTCCCAGTCACCAAGCCATTCTCGCGGGTCATCGCTGTCCAAGATGGCGATAGCGGGTGATGGCACACCTGGACGGGGTTTATCGATATCGCAGCAGCGTCGCCATTCCAACGATACCCGGCTGTCGCCAATTCGAACTACTGGGACCAACGGATCTCCCTTTGGTAGTCCTACAGACGCTTCGCCCCAAATTATGCGCAAGGTCAGCTCACTGGATACTCGGGTGCATCTGCCTCGGTCCAGCGTAATCTCTACCAAGCTCTCTTCCATTGCATCTGATCTCGCCACCTCATCATCCAAGCTTCCGCCTCCCAAGAGCCTCGCGGACACCCCGTCTAACGGGGGTCGGCCGGCGATCAGCCGGGTGCGAACCTTGCCCTCTGCTGGTGCGACAGCCAAAGGAAAAAATGCCAAGCATCGGCCCCTGTCCCCGGTGGCTCAGTTGCCCACCGCCATGGAAGTGGACTCGACAGGCTCTTCCAAGTTGCCTTTGGCGCAACCACTGCCGACGAACCCTGGAGCCAACCCATCCTCTGGTTCTCAAGGTATCACGGTATCGGCATCACTAGCGGTGTCTGTGAGCAATGCTCAAACCCAGCCGGCTACTACATCAGCACCTCTGGACCACCGATCTATGCGTCCCGAGCAACCATTGACGCCGGGAGAATCGCGCAAACGGATGACCACACTGGACACAAGTCAGTTTCAGTCTCCGACGAAATTGGTCCGAACTGATGCCGGACCCATACCGGTTTCTAGCGCCCAAGAACCTACGTCCACCACTGCAAGCCCACTCACATTACGTGCCACACCTCTCCAGGGGGCGCAAGGCTCAGCAGCCGTATCGTCTCCACCGCCAATCTCAATCCAACCTAGTGCCGCCCAGGCCCCACCACTCCCCAGTGAAATTATGAGCAGCGCTGGTGGCAGTGGTCCTGTACGCCCCAAGTCACCGCTTCGGCCGCCACCAGCGTCGTTGGCTCAAATCCAGCCCCAACCGCCGCCGTCGGGCGTGCCCATGTACGGACCTGACCCTGCTCTGGCACCACTGGGCCCTCCTTATCGGCCCCACGACCACACAAGGCCCTATGGCGTACCTGGCCAACCCTTTGATGTCCAGCCTCACCCGAGCTTCAGTCATCCACCACCACCGTATGTGGGGCAGGCGCCGCAGGGCCATCCTGGGCCAATTCCTCAAGGACCCACTCGGCCAGGACCACCGGTGCACCCTTTTCCACGCCCACCTCCCCATATGCAGCCTGGGCCGTTTTCTATGGGCCAGCATCCCGGATGCCCTCAGCCTTCCCCTGGAGGCCCCCCGCTGCAGAATTTCCCCATGGCACCGCGACCCGGCGCCTTTGGGTCGCACCCCAACAGTCGTCGGTCATCGTTTTCACAGCAGCCGTTACCAGTTCGTCCACCCCCGGCATTTAGCTATGCTCCCCATTCTCCTCGGCCGGCGTTCTCAGGGCCGCCTCCCACTGCCATGGGATACCCTCCACCACCGGGAGGGATGCGGCCTGGCGGCCCAGGGTTTAATGAATACCCCCAGGGCGGCCTGCCGTCACCACAGCAACCAGGTCGACCTTCGACGATCCCTCGCCGGGGCTCGGGCACGTTTCACCGGCCCATATCCAGCGCACCACCTCCTCCGCTAGGCGGTCGGTCGTCAAGCTTTAGCGCCGCCCCGCCATTCCGCGACCCGCACCTGCACAATGGCAGTGGGGGGCCGCCATCTCATCCCCTAGCGTTTGGCCGAAAGCAGTCTACGCCCAACGTTCATCTGGCGTACCCGCCGCGTCCCCCGCCACCGGGCCATGCTCACCCGGGCAGTCGGGCCCACAGCCTGTCTACGCCGTCCCCTATGATCAATATGGGTCAACCCACCCCACCAATCCACCGTCCTGGCTACCATCCGCCAGGACCCGCTCCAGGGTATTCCAGCAGTGGACCGCCAATCCCACCCCAAGTACTGCCAGAGCCAATGCCTGCCGCTTCACCATCACAGAGACCACCCTATGCGCAACAACTCGGCAGCTATACCCTGCCTAGCAACCAGGGCGACAGGTACAATACCTATCGGGAGATGGTTCATGCCTCCACGGACCCTCCTCCCCCGATGTCAGCGGCCTACCCCACCGAAGCGCAGCATTCCAACCCTTCACCGACAGCCAACGACCATGGCAAACTCCAGCCCCCCGTGTCAGATGACTCCAAGCGAGCATCCACCAAGTCGGACCTTAACTTTATCATGAATAGCAGTAATGACGATGGACCACGCGACGATGCCATGTCATGGTTTCAGTGACGGGAGCGAGCAAGAGCCAAATTTTCTTAGTGGTAACGGGCTACAACTCAGCGGGGGCTTTGCTCCTTTATTGTTGTAGAATGTCGCTAGGGGCAAGCGAGCATGGCCGTCTGCGTATGCGCAGTGAGAATTGAGAGTGGTGATTCTTTGTTAATGGGCAACGGTTACCGAGGAAACATTCATGTATTTCTAAACGCCGAAGTTGTCGACTACAATGCGTGGTGTGGTGGATTTCAATTAGATGTACGTATGTGTGTATGTGTGGTTTCAAGCGTGATGTTTTCTTTTTATCGTCTTGGATACGCCCAAAGGGAAGCTAGTGACGGTGGGGCTGGCCTGGACTGGGCCTATATGGTATAATCCCTCGGCTAGCAGTGGGCAATACTATTGGTCCAGTGTGTTGCTTTATCATTTCATTTCACTGACAGTGGCATGGCTCTTCACTCCATGAGAAATGGGCCAGTGTCGCCGCTCATCGGTGCATGGATAAACGCGCACCCGATTTAGCCATTAGATCCTTGGACGACGATATATATATATAGTTATAAATAGATGCCTGTCAAGCTTTCCAACCAGTAAATGTGTGCGAGTTCGCACTCTTTTCCCAAGACGGTTAGGCGCCTCCATGGTTCTTTTCTGCTTTCGACCAAAATCTGTTGGCGCTATCTGCTTTAAAAATGAATGATTATGGCTTATTGGGAGCTGGGCCACAGGGTGCCATTTATCTCGTTGTCATGTCAAGCGACTCACTAGGAAAGACCTTGCTTTATCACAAGTGGTAGAGGCTGGCAAATGGCTGGCTCATAAAAAGTCCAAGAATAGTAATTACAGGATGCCCACCAGCGGCGAACCCTCCCAGCTGTGGGATCAGTAGCCAAAAACAACAACTACTACAATAGAGGCGGCTTGCCATTTTTTCGCGCTAACAGGCAGATAAGCGTAGAGCCAACGGCGTCGTGTTGGAGTCACCAGGAACGAGGCTAGGGAGCCTCTTCTAGCCCACCTGAAATAGCTGGCTTCATAATCAGTTGCTCTCACCCTTTGGGGGGACCAACCGGAGCAGCTGCGCCGATAGCTCCGCATTTTCAGCTTTCAATTGGGCGTTGGTGCTCGTAAGGCGAGTAATAGCATCCACCAGGTCATCCATCGCTTGTACCTGCGCCGTTGGTGTCGACAGGTCTGGAAGTTCAGTGGCTGAAGCAGGGCCGGAGCCCAGCAGCTCCTTCCAGAGGCGGTGTATCCCTGGAACAAACAGGGAATTTGATGAGTTGGCGGCTGGCTTGGCAGTGTCTGCGGCGACTTCCGAGTCCATACGTGGTGCTCTGGTGGATAGCAGGTCATGGCCTCCGCTAGGTGTAACAGGCACTGCCGCTGCTGCACTTACGGCAAAGCGCCCGCGGCGGCTAGGCGGGTAGATGCTTTGGGGGTCCGGTGTTACTGACAGAGCATCTTGCCGAGTGTCAGTGGCAATACCTGCGGATAGAGGCCCTACTGCTCCTCCATCGTCAGCTGGCATCTGCCGGGCATTGGCAGCAGCGGTTGACACCGAGAACCGACCCACACGAAAATTGGCTGAAAGCGGCGCCTCACCGGGTAATGCGCTCTGCGATCCCGAGGGGTACTGCATCGATGCACCGTAGCCCACTTGCCCGTTGGCCTGGATCCAGTGGCCCGTGTCCAGCCGTGGCAGCGCATCACGCAGACTGCTAGCGCTGGGGCCATCCGTGTTCGGCTCTGAGGCCACGCCACGGTCCAACGATTCGGCGGATAGCACAGGCGGCGTGGTGGGCGCCGCAGCTCCAAGGTCACTTACAGCATCTGGCGACGATGCGTGGGCTTGCAAGTCCTGGGGACTAATGAATTCCTTGCGGTCGTCCACCTGCGGGGTGGTGGCGTAAGAAAAATCCCAGGACACACCCCGACTAAATTGCTCACGGGGGTTGACCTTGGGTTTGTGGTCGCGTCGTTCTAGCGTGGGGACCTTTTTGAGCAGGGCCGTTACAAGGTGACTATAGTTGGTGCTCTTGCGCACCGATTTAAAGAATGGGTGTTGGAGAAGTCGATCAGCGGACGGACGTTGGGCTGGGCTTTTGTGTAAACAGTAATCGATCATGTCCTTGAGTTGCTTGGAATACTTGTGGGCAGCTCGTGCCAGATTGAGGGTCGGAGGCGGCTGGGCAATGGTCATCATCAGGACCTTGAGCGCCGGGAATTTGGCCAGCGGCGCCTTGCCGGTGGCTAGTTCAAGTGCGGTGATGCCAAACGACCAGATATCGGCCTTGGCGTCGTAGGCCTTTTGCTCCATGACCTCGGGCGCCATCCAGCAGGGGGTCCCAACAAACGTCAGCCGTTCCCCTTGCCGTTCGTCACCTACCGTGTCCGTGAGCGATGAGCTGACGCCAAAATCGGCCAGTTTGACAAGACCCGTGTGGTCAATGAGCAAGTTGCCCGCTTTAACGTCGCGGTGGATATGCCCCGTGTGGTGGATGTAGCTGAGGCCCTGCAGGGCTTGCTTCAAAATCAGTGCAATCGACAGCTCGTCCATTCCTTTGGGAAACCCTGCCTGCATGATATCGAGGCAGGAGCCTCCCGACATGTATGGCGTGACCAAGTGAAGCTGCGAGTTTTCTACAAAAGCGGCGCGTACCTGCAATACGTTGGGGTGCTTGCTCAAGGACATGACCTGGGTTTCCCGGCGAAGCTCGTCGATTTGGCGGCGCTCAAAGGCATCCAGGTCGATAATTTTGATGGCTACCACTTGCTGGTTCGGGTGGTGCAGCGCCTTGTACACCACGGCCGATGACCCATACCCTACGGGCTCCAGCAGCTGGTAGTCTGTGGCCTGATTGGAAAAGGGTATTGTGGGCTCATCGCTGTCGCCTCGGGCCGACTGGCTACTGCCGATGCGGGCAATAGTCAAGAAACGGCTGCTGTCCCCTGGGGCACGCTCGCGGGCCGAGAAAGGGTGGCGGGACATGACACTAACAGTGTCAAGGAAACGCTGTGGTTTTGTTTTTCGCTCGGGGCAGTTGAGGCCAGCTAGAGCGAGCCGTATTACATGTGCTTGGATTACTGGGCCTCGCACCAACCAAAATCACTGACCGAACAGACATGCGCTGACAAGCAAGTTCCAAGGTCGTGGATGGATGCGGCCGGAAATACGCATGTCAAAAGCAAAGCAGCAGATGAAAGAGCTGCGTGCACGCCCAGGCCAAAACCACCTGCTCGTGGATTTAAAAAAAACTTTCCCACCGTTGCGAGGCCATGCATGCTTACAACAGCAAAGACCTAAGCGGCCAGCACTTTTGGTGTTTTTTTACGCACCTTTGCATCCTTATTTTCTTTTCCTAATTGATTTGCTGCAGCTGTTTCACCGCCCCCTTCCCTTTGTGGCGATCCAGGCCATTACGCCTACGAGTATCGCTATTACAGCAGTAC
>JANBQA010000771.1:0-10279 GCA_027576955.1 Dimargaris xerosporica
GCGAGCGAGGCAAGGTCGCATGGAAGCCTTGGGCGATGGCTGTCTGGTAAACCCATGAGCGCCTGCGCAGAGTGCGGTGGAGTCGCGCGAGCTGTATGTATGGCGTAGCTCTTTTGAGGCATCCAGCCAAGTTTGAGCGGGATTGCGAAACGCATGCGGGTGTATGCTTCCTCCAAAAGAGGCGACAAGTGGCGGTAGGTGGGGAATTTCTGGAGAGGAATTTAACCAAAAAAAAAGGTGCACAGGTTCAGCGGTAGCGGTGCGATGGTTGTTAATGCTCCTGGAGGGCGCTAAAGCCACAGCGCTGGACTGGGCCATGCCACACTGCTCTCTCTTGTATTGTTTACGGTGAGAGCACGGCGCCCAACGTCTTTCATCCCTGGCGTTGCAAGATTGTCGGCGAGATCAGTGAGCTCTTTGCCGTGGTCCGTGCTTTGTTTTGTCGTTATTTCTGTGCACTCTCGCATCTCTGACTCGTCTCGCGCCATTGGCAATCACTATTGAGAGCCAGCGGTGTGCACGCCCACAGGTCGGTGCCGTTGCTTGCGCTCAGCATCTCCGTTGGAGCGGCGTCATCTTTCGGGTAGTACCCGTTGCGTACCGCCTGGCACAGCTTTGCTGCCCACCCAAACGCTGGTGGTAGCGCCTAGTCAGAGCGGCCAGCGCTCCTCATTTACTCTGCATTTTTCGAACAGTCTACTCGTGGTCTTGTTGCGCTGTTGGTACACCCTTTGTCTAACCAGCAGTGCGCCTCGCGCCGGTATCAAGCCACTTTACGTTGAATTCGTTGTTATTGCTTATATATATACATATATATTTGTTTTCGTACCTTACAGGGCCCCCAGCCCTACACTTGCTGTTAACAGCTCACGGACTCCACCCTGAGTTGAAAAAGTGCACCACGGTGCCGGGGCAGTAGCCGACAGCAGTTTCTGCGCCACCAAGCGGAAATCGCAATCCACGCGCTGGGCGCGCTCACTTTCACCAGCCGTGTCGCTTCTCCATGGGCAACTCCCAGCAGTTTCCACCTGGCGCCAGTGCGTCCCGTGAGCCAACATTGGCCGACGATGGCCACGGGCAGCGGCGTCGGCTCCCACAGGCTGGTACAGGGTCGCGGCGCCCTACCACCACCTACAATCCCAGTGGGTTTCTAGGCCGTACACGCCCGGTGCCGACTCACGGCTACGGGCTACCTGGCGACGCTGGGACCAACGGTCGCAGTCCGGACAAGCCCTACCGAATCTACACCCCACAGGGAGCCAACAGCTATGTGCCATCACCGTTGTCCGCTCCCGAGCGACCAGGGGTCCCCCAGCGAAATCCACCGGCAGTGATCACCCGGATGTCCATGTACAGCGGCCCTCTCGGCGAGAATGCAGCAGGGCCTATCTCCGCTGAAATGCGCTCGCCACCCGTGGTGAGCCCGGGGCCCGTTGGTGCAGGAACGCTGATCCCGCTACCCATGTACGATCCTTCACCACCGGCACAGCAAGCACCCAAGTGTACAAGCGGCATCAACGCAACCATTGCCAAGGAAGGGTACTTGAACCGCAAGACCGACCTCAGCCCCCACAGCTCTGTATCCACGGCCTTGCTAGCGCGGGGCTGGAAGGTGTACCGGGTGCTGCTCAAGGGGTCCAAACTCTACTTTTATAAGCCGCCGTCCGAAGCCGAGCTGCGCAAGCAGTTTCCGTTCGAAGGCTCGCCGCTCTCAACCACCTCACCCCGTGTTTTACCTGCCGAAGCTGATCAGTCCGAAGCGGATGATAGCGAGGTGTACCACGGTTTGCCACTGACAGAATCGGAATTCGACCCCTCCGCGGCCACGCTAATCTTTGAGTCCGATGTGCGTGGCGGCACGCTGACCGCGCCCTTGAGTACCCGCTACGTGTTTGGCGGGCTATTTACCGAGGTGGACATTGTCAATTTCAAATTTAAGCGCTACGTGTGCCTGTTGATTTTTGACGACACCGTGGTAGTGTGCAAGCGGAAGTGGGTCAAGCAGCACAAGGGTGTGATTGGCGCAGTGTCCCATGTGTTCCGTCGTGCCCGGAGCATCAATTCTCGGCTCAAGGACACGGATACCGCCTCGCTGCGTAGCGTAGATTCCTCGGGCCGCAGAGTGGGTTATTACACCAAGTGGAAGCACCACGCATTCTACCCGCTGACCAGCGTCGATGTGGTGGAAGCTGCCTCGACCCGGTTGAGCATCCCGGTGGCCACCATGAATGCGGGCCCCAGCCGTGCCACGCTGTACTCACAGGCCAACGTGTCCTCGACGTCGGTGATGACCACATCATCCACTATCTCCGCCGATTTTTCGTCCATGATCGGGTCGGGCAATGTTCAGGCGTTTCAGATGTTTGTGGCCAAGGGCAAGGACTCGGTCACTCGGCTGTTTGTGGCCGCTTCCGCCGACGAAAAAGCTGGATGGGTGGCTCGGTTTATGGCCGCCAAGGCTGCCTTTGGCCGTCGCCTGCGCCAGCAGCATTCCAGCCGACCCGTGTCGTCAAGGCGCAGCAATATTTCCTCGAGTTACGCCTCGACCATCCACCCCACGCCCAGCTTGGAGCGGCGCGCGGCACCTTCGGGGCGTGCAGCCCGCCGTCGACTGTACTGGAGCACGGAGCGCCATCCCGAATTGATCCTGGTCGCCGATCCCTCGGCGCAGGAAGGGGTGAAATGCCCCGTGCTAGGCGGCTCCAAGACCGCGTTGATCCATGAGCTGTTGTTTCACGCGCCTAATTCGCCCAGTCATGCCGGCGTAGACCACGAATCGTACCTCAAGGCGTTTATTTTCACGTACCCGGCATTTATGACCACGGCTGAGTTTGTCAAGGAAGTCGAACGGTACGCCGAGCTCATCTCCCCCACCGAAGAGTCCGACGCGCCTTTTGTCCACAACTTTGGCCAACTGCTCTCTCGGTGGGTCGAATGGGCGCCGACCGATCTGACCAGCGACCTACCAGACATTATCATCAAGCTGATTGCGCGACTCATTGTTCCCATCAATATGACGCTGGCCACGCACCTCAAAACCGAAATCTCCGAAAAATTGCGGGGCGCCGAGACCCCCAGTCCATCCGCGGACGCCAAGAGCGCGAACTCTGCCCCATTGTCCCCGACTTCTTCGTCCTTGGGGGACCAGTCGACGGGCGATGGCCTGAAGCTAACCCACACCAAGTCCACCGTTCGGTTTGCTCCATCCACCGACAACGCCAAGTCATCCAGCAACTTTGGCAACAAGCTCAAGTCGCCCCGTTTGCTACACAAGAAGACCTCGAATGCCCATCCAACCATGGCTGACGCGTCCGATGCTGCTCAGACTTTGAGCCACGGCCTCAACCCCACCCTTTTTTTAAAATTGGCCCCAGAAGATGTGGCGATCCAGCTGTATCTGTACCACTGGCAGTTGTACTACGATCACGACCCTCTGGACATCCGTGGGCTTTTGCCCTCGCTTGCGCCCACCGTACCCGAGGTCACCCCGCCGGATTTGCCGGATACACCTGCGGGAAAGACTCCATCGCCTGGCCATGCGTTTCGGTTTACGGTGGCAAACCCGCATTTTCTGGTTCGGCTTATCCATGCTCATATCATTTCTGAGCTACCCTTGACGCGTAGCTCCAAGCGCAGCGCGTTGCTGTGCCAATGGATCCGGGTCGGGGAAGTGTCCCGCTTTCTCAACGATGCGGCCAGCTGGGTGGCCATCGCCATGGGGATCACGGCGCCTGCTATAATTCGTCTGGCTGAGGCCTGGAAAGAGGTGCCTTTGTCGTATCGTCGCGTCGTTGTAGAGTACTGGGTTCCTATGTTACGGGACCACGGGTTGGTAGTCTCTGACACGCTGCAATGCCAGCCAAAGCCCCAGATGCTGGTCCTGACGACCGCTTCCTGTGCACTTCCTATCAGCAAAGCCATTGCTGCCCTGTCGTTGCCTAGCATTCCCTATTGTGGGTCTGTGGTGCATGCACTGGCAACGATGGATAGAACGGTGCCAGTGCATCTGGCCAACGATGCCGTGAGGTCGCATATCACTGTGCGGGACGATGATGCCAGCTACATCAATTTTGCCAAGTACTGGTCCATGTACGAAGTCGTGTGGCTGGCATTGCGCAACACCTCGCTGGTTAGGCCAACCGTAGCAGTGACACCATCGTTGTCGCCAACCGGTTCGCTTTCGCGCAGCTCGTCACGGGCCAGTGCAAACCAACGGGCCTCGGCAGCCTCAACGATATCGTTATCCGCGGTGAAGCCTGCTCTGGCGGGAGCGCTTGCCACGGCAAAAGGGTCACCCAGATCACCCACAGTCGCTGCGCACCCTGCACTCAAGGCCTTGACCGCCCAGCTACCGGTTGCTTACGACGTATCCAAGCTCTCACCGCAGCCCGGTTTCCAGCAGTACTTTGCCGAACTCGACCGCTGGGGTGCTGGCAGTGCGCATGCCGCGCTGGTGAACGAGTACGATTCCAAGCACCTCTTTCAACTATCATTGCTGTGTGAGCCGTCGGCGTCCAACCAGTACCTGCCTCATTTTGGCCTGCGCTTTGACAACTTGGAAGCTGTGGTGTCCCGGCTAGCGTGTCCCGAAATGGTGACCTCGACTCGCCTTTCGCACCTCATCTCGTCGCCTGGGCTCTTGGATACGGTGACATATCGCCAGTTTTCCGACACAGCAGCACGATCCCGGATCGGCGTGGCACACCCAACGAGCGTGTACGGTTCCGCTGGTTCGATGGGGCATGGCAGCCATGGCGGTGCAGCTGCCTCTGGCCAATCGACCGGCGGTGGGTCGACTGCCTCGGCGGTGGGGTCAGCGGCAGCAGCAGCCGCTGCGGCGGCGATTCGCCCGCTAACAGGATTTGGCCTCTCGTCCATTCTGGCCTCGGTGGACTCTCACTTCAACCTATCTGGCAACGCCCATTCGGGGTCATCCATTGCCAAGTCTAGCATCTCGCATCCTTCACCGTCCATGTCGCCGCGTCGCGTGGCACCGGTGGCCACCGTCCCGCTGGCCGCAGGCGATGCCTCTAGCCCCAATCGCGCCGGCAGCAGCCCATCTCCATCCGGCTTGGATAGTGCATTGGGTCACAGCCGATCCGAGGATGACTTGAGCACCGTGTCGACATTAGCGGCCACCTATAAGGTTCAGAACCACTCGTGCACCACCGTCAATACCTCGACCTCCACTCTTACCACCTCCCCGCCCCTGTCGCCGCGAGCGCTCCGAATGTCCCCGAAAAAAGATTTAGGTAGCCGACCTGGAGACACGGGATTGCCCACCAACGCTGCTGCCGCGGGGGCGCGGCCCATTCCTATGAGCCCGAGCAAATCAGCTCCTGCGTCCAAACCGTCCCGATCCTTGTCCATATCGGCGCCAGAGAGTACACCACCCGTAGCAGCCCAAACCAGCCCGGGCAAGCAGCCCCTCAGACGCCCGTCCGTGGTTCCCAACCCCGAGTCCCAAAATACCCTCTCTACCCCTGCTTATCACTCCCAACAGCAGCCACAACCGACAGCAAGTGTGCCCACCACGGCGCCTGCGGCCAGTTTGCCAGCAGGTGTTTCGCTGACGGTCAACTCCATGGACCTGCTATTTAAGTTGGAGCACTTTAAGAATAAGCGGTACCGCACGCGCACCGGTGCCACATCGTCCCGAGAGGAGTTGATGGTGTCGGTACAAGGCGGGAGCCTAGAACGACTGGTGGATGTGTTGGTGCATGGGGTGCGGCAGTACCAACGGCAGCTCTGCACGACGGTTGACCGGCCAGTACCCGTGGTCCTCAACGGTGAGCTATTGCTCGACTACGCGCAGTACCAGCAATCGTTTTTCACCACCTACCGCAGCATGGCTGAAGGGCATGAGGTGTTGGACCTGCTGCAGCGCTTCTACGAAGAAGCTCCCCAGTATGCCCGGCGTTTGGTTTTGCTCGCCAAGGGCCTGGAGGAATCCGAGCCTGCGCCCATGGCTAGTGCAACGCTCAAGCCATCGTCACTCTCCAAAAACGAGGAAATGGTGGTCAAGGATGTCAAGCGTCGGATTGTCAACCTGTGCGATTACTGGACCCGCCACCACTTTGCTGATTTTCTGGACTCCCTGGCGTTGCGCGATAGCCTATTGTCCTTTTTGCAGTTGGTCCAGCCCGATGCATGCTTCCACAAATCGACCACATCGGCGTCCCCTCGGTCCGTTATTGACCATGTGGTGCAGTGGTCGCTGCAACCGGCCGGATGGTCGGCAGAGCTGGCTACTTCGTCCGGTGCGCCTGGCAACGGTGAAGCGGACGACGACGATGACCAGCTGCCGATTGGGTTGTTAGCCACCGCCACGAAAACACCTCTTACGCGGGTGCCAGCACTTGACCTGCAGCAATATCCCGCCAACGATGTGGTCGATGCCCTCAATTGGGCAGCGGTGCGGTTGTTTGAAGCGTGTCAGTTGCAGGATTGGATTACCACATACAGCTTGTTGGAAGTTCAGACTGTCAACACGTTGGCGTGGTTCCCCACCCGGCGCACGCCCAACCAGTCAGACGAAGAAGTGGTGGTCAGTGACCTGTTGCAGGTGTTGGAAACGATCAAGCGGAGCACCACGGATGCCAGTTCGGCATCCAGTGTGCACCCCACAGGGGTGAGCGCGTCGCAAGCGGCCGAACACTTTTTGTTCAAGGTACTGCCCAGTGCAGTGCAGCGCATCTGCCTTTACCACCGCAACCTGCGCCAGTGGGTAATCTCAAACATCTGCAGCGCCGAGTTCGACTTGGAAGCGCGCGTGCACAACTTGATGCTGTGGTTGGAGATTTTGCGCCTGTGTCGAACCGACCCGTTGCGGCTGCCCATCAATTTTGTGCGGGACTCCCTCAATACCAACCTCAATTGCAGCATCGCCGTGCCGGCTCGCCCCCATGGGCTGGCATTGGACCGCATCCATGTGCCATCCCTGGTGGAAGCCGCGGTGGCCAGCGCGCTGGTCAGCCCCGAGAGTCGAGCCTTTGCCAAGGCCTGGTCCGAAGTGGCGTATTTGACCAACACATCCTTGGACACGTTGGAATCGGTGCTCCGCTGTGAGCAGTCGTTCCTGGACGCGTTAAATGGGCCAATGCTGGGCCATCCAGGCCCCGGCCGGCAATCCACTTCGTACCCACGCATGTCGATTGCGGACTATCCCAACGCCAAGACGACGACGCCCGCCACTGCTCGTTTTGTGCCCAGCGTGGAGTGGATTGTTCGTAACATGGTGGAGCTTTGCTACGATGTGCCCGATGAGATTGTCGACCACCGGGCCCAACTCATTTACTTTGAAAAACGGCGACGGGTTCAGACCCTGTTAGCGATGTGCCAAAAGCTGGGTCAGCCCGTTCGCAACCAGGCCAGCGGGCTGCCAAAGCCTAAGCTGTCATTTACGTTCTTGACGGTGCTTTCCGACCTGCCGTCGACCGATTGGCGGCGGGTGCAAGAAGTGGCGGTGCACGAAAATACCCACAACCATGCGTACCATCCTGCTGCTTATTCGGGCAGCACCACCACCAAGTTGCACCGCCCGTTTACTCGGTTGGTGAGCGAAGAGCAAGACCGTTTGCGACGCGAGGGCAAAGACCGAGACAAGCTGGAGCGAGAATTGCGCGAGTACGCTGCCACCCAGCAGCGCCGCGAGCATGAACGTGAGCGGCTGCTGAAAAAGCAGCTCAAGGAACACCAACAGCGACGCGCCAAGAACGAGCAGCTGATCAAGATGTCCACATTGATGCGTAGCGTGACCTCGGGCAGCCAGCGCAACCCTCGCGGTCCCCAACGCATGCCCTCAGTCAAAGCTGCGCTAGTGATCAATCTGATCAACTCCACGACGGATGTGGAGCATGCCTACACCAAACGAGACCACGTGTTTCGCATCATCACCGAGGAAGGCGGGCAGTACCTCTTGCAGTCCAGTAGTAAGGAAGAAATGCTGGACTGGATCAGGTGCATCCATGAAGCGGCCAAGGAGGCTGCTGCCCGACGCTTAACGGTGTTTGTCCAGGATGCCAAAAAGAACCAGGGCAAGAACTGTGCCGGTAGTACTGGTGGACCGCATCGAGAGACCATGTTTGTGGAGGGCATGGACGCTATGAGTTCCGCCCCACCTAGCCACAGCCCTGCGCTCAACCGCTTGACGGCGGTGTTGACGGCACCCAAAGCCTTTGGCATCGACCTGGCAGCACTGATGGGGCCCCAACAGCAAGTACCACCGTTTTTCGAGCTGTGCCTGGGCGAAATTGAATCCCGGGGCTTGGAAGAAGTGGGAATATACCGGGTGCCCGGCAGTGTGGCGGGTATTAACCGACTTAAGGAGGAGCTCAATCGAGGCCACTGGGATGTGGATCTGTCCTCGGATCCGTATCAGGACATCAACGTGGTGGCAGGAATTGTCAAGCAGTTCTTACGTGAGCTTCCGGAGCCCCTGCTGACGTTTCAACTGTATGATGGGTTTGTCAATGCTGCCCTGGTGGACGACTACAACGAACGGCTGTGGGCCATCAAGGACCTAGTTCAAGCGCTGCCGCGGTCCAATTATGTGCTGTTGAAGCGCCTCGTCGAGCACCTGGAGCGCGTGACCGACTACGAAGAAATTAACCACATGTACAGCACCAACTTGGCGATTGTGTTTGGCCCTACGTTGCTCAAGCCACCCCCTGGTCCCACAAGCTTTAGCACGGCTATGACTAACCTGGGTCAGCACCAAAACGTGGTCAAAAATCTGATTCTACAGTACCACTGGATCTTTGATGTGGAGGCGGAGGCCGAAGTTATGTCCGATGGCGGCGATGACGAGGAGCAGGAAGCCAGCGGCCTGGAGCCATCGGCATCAGTGTCAGACGAGCCCGCCGTGGAATCTAACGTATCGACAGCTGGGCCCCGTGCTAATCAGGAACCTGCACGACCGCCTCCCACTGCGAGCGCAGACGGTCGCTCGGCGTCTCCACCCAAGCTTTCAGTTGCCACCAGCTCGGTGGCGCCGTCCATTGCCTTGTCCCACTCTCCTACCGGAGCTAGGGACCCAACCATGTCGGAGCTGTTGGAATCGGTCAACCAGTGGACGCTGTCATCGGAGACACGGGAAAAGTCCACTGTCTGAGGTTGTGATGGCGTATAAGGGGGAGGGGCATGTGTGCCACAGGTGCCATTTTATTTTTTACCTATCAATCAAGCCGTTGTTCTGCCCGTGGAGTCACTGTTGCTAGCGAGGCTATCGCTGCTACCATTGCTCGCTCCTTGTCTTCCAAACCAGTGCTAGCGTCATTTTTATTGATAGTAGGTGAAAGAGTATCCGTTGAATAGAATGGCTGGCCCATCCGGATCTACCGAGATACTGTGATAGCGAAGCTACCTGCCTATCGACGAGGCATGTCGTGAAGCACTTGTTGGGTGTTGAAATATATTCTCAGCTCGTCCGTTTACTTTTTCTCTTAACCATCGGCCTTTTTTAGCTTTTTTTATTTATTTATTCGTGCCCAGTTCACCTCAGCACTGCGACTCGTTTTTTTCTTAATAGCTGGCACTGCCTTCTGCCACCTTTGCTGGAGCAAAATGGGATCTAGCGATCACTAAGCGTTACTTTGAGCTTTGTTAACCGTTTTCTTTTAATATGTTTTGCCGGCTCGTGCGCGTATGGGTTAATATAATCTGTTTGTTTCCTCCCCACCCACTGTATTTTTTACCGAGTAAAATGGCACTATTACCCAGCCGGTTGGCCTTTGGAGACTATATGATAGATGAGCTGCCGTGAGCGCCACAGCACGTAGGACTCTCGCTGATAGGTGGTATTTTTATATTTTTTTTGTGAATGGTTGTCCCGCATGCTCATGGGCGTTGCAAAAGGTTTAAAGACCGTAGACATTGAGCGCAACAAAAAATAGCGAGTTGCATGAGCGATGGTCACAAGCGCAATTAGACAGTGCCATTGCGAATTGAGTGGTCTTGGAGGATTTATTGTTTGAATTTCACTGCCAATTGATTCCCTGTCGTTGCTTTGCGGCTCACATTTAACAATGTCATCGTCGCCATCACCACCCAAAATGAGCCAGTTTCCACCAGCGCCAACCGAGGATAAATCTGCCAGCCTTCCAGAACCCAGTGTGGTGGCTGATTCCGATGCGTCGTTTACGACGACCACGACGGCGACCAAAAGCGCGGTTGCCACGGTCAAACGAGGTAGAGTGCTCACCATATGCTGTATCGTTCAAAGGCACAGTAGAATGTGCCGGACCTGCCGAGAAAGGCAGGTTTTCTTTTCCACGCCTAG